>JAODAL010004119.1:0-161566 GCA_025379985.1 Phyllomedusa bahiana
TTCGGGGGGATCAGGTATACCACTTAGAAAGTGTTATACCTGTTCTTACTGTAATGCACCCATAAATGCCGTAGCTATAAATATGTAGCTTCGCTATGGTTCTAGTACGCCATGCCTCATACACATTCCCCCCCCCCCACCCCGAGATCGGGCAAATTACAAAGTGCCGCAGGTGCTATGTAATGTACCCCCGCAGTGGCGTGCGGGAGATCTGAAAATGTACAAGCAGGTCTGTGCCTGATATCGGGCTGTAAGGACGCCAAGTATCTGGTCCAGCCCCGTTCATATATATTGTTTATGTTTACCACAAGTGATGGCATCACACCATTCTGTATAAATTAAAGCACGGGCACCATACAGGTGGCGGAGTCAGGGAGGCAAAGTGGGAACCTAAAACCAACTCCTCTTGCGGGCCCCAGACACCCCAGTCTGACACTGTCTGCATACAAGCACACTGCACGGTAGCATTTCTGTCATAAAACTGGGAGTACTCAACATCTGCTCTCAATGAACAGTTAAAAAAAGAAAGGAATGTATTTTGTTGCTGGATGTGCAGACGCATCACAGGAATCCAGTACACGCGGACGTTCCAGCAATATCCTCACTCCATGTGATAATAGCCTTATTGCAGTTCATCCGCCTGACCCCCCTGAATTCCTGACAATTACTGGGGGCCGCTCCCTTCCCTCACACGGATCTCCTCAGAATTCCATGAACTCTACATGAACGTTCTATACTGCACCCAGGACGCCGCCCGCTCCCACATGTTGGGGCAATCTCCCGCCCGGTCCTGTGTAACCCCATAACTCCCGGCCGCTCCCACATCTAGGCGCAATCTCCCGCCCCGTCCTGTGTAACCCCATAACTCCCGGCCGCTCCCACATCTAGGCGCAATCTCCCGCCCCGTCCTGTGTAACCCCATAATTTCCCGGCCGTCCCAAAACCCTAGGGCAATCTCCCGCCCCGTCCTGTGTAAACCCCATAACTCCCGCCGCTCCCCATCTGGCGCAATCTCCCGCCCTTTTTCCCATAACTCCCCCGGCCCGATTCAGCACCTATGGTTCTGGCAAACCTGCCTCCCGCCCCGCCTGGAACCCCAAAACGTGGGTACGGCGGGTGGATTGAACACAGAGAGAAAGTGGAGCAGAGCGGGTGAGTTGCTGGAGCGGGTCACTGCAGGGTTATAATGGACGGGCTGTTATCTATAGCGGGGGCGGCAGTCGGGCGCGGGGCTTGTGTGCATGGCGGGCACAATGCACAGTGCGGCTCCCAGTCCTTTGTCCTCTGGGCTGGTTGTAGTTGTTATTAAATGGCCACTGTACCGGCGATGCGTGCTGCACTCAGTGCATTGTACGGATACCATAATCCGTCCCTGATTAATTCATCCTCTACCTTATGTCTTTTGGTGACCTGGGTGATAGGCTTCTTTATATATATATATATATATATATATATATATATATATATATATATATATATATATATTCGGTCTGGTTCACATCTGCCTTAGGAATCCCTGCAGATTCTGTAAAATAAATTGTAGAGCAGTATAACCATGTCTTTCTGGTAACTAGTCTCTAACCGGGTCATTTACCGACTTAACCTGGCACATTGTTATCAGTGCTCGTGGGTATGAACGTTATGATGCTTTTCTTGCTTGGTTGCGCTTTGATTTATTTATTCATATAGTTTTTCCTCATATGTAGGTCTTTATTATTCATTAGTTATTTTTCAAATAACAGAGAAAATGTAAACATGGTTTTTCAATTTTTTTATTTATTTTAAACGACAAGGACTTCACTTAAAGGTGTTTTCTCACTACAAGGGTTAGCTTTCCACATAAAGGACGGTTAAATTAAGGCTTTTTTGGTCAATAAAATTTACTTTAGTCATGAGATGAGAGGGTTTTTTATGTGCTCTTAAGTGCACCCAGGTTTTTATGGTTACCTGCATACCAGACAGACGTCTGTAATATGATTTGCTGAGAGCAGGGGGTGACGTCACCCCACTGACAGACTGAAATAGAAGCAAGCTATTTGTATCTAACAACGTTAGCTTCGCCAAACAAAGGTATATGTGCTGAGGACTGAAAAGCACCTGTATTCGTGTTAGCGATAACAATCTCCTGCTCTGTCATAGTAAGATGAATATGCTTATCACTGCTGTAGAACCACCCACAGCCTGAGGAGACAGAGTAAGGCCCAAACTCACACAGGCGTTAAAAATCCCTTTTGCGGTCCAATTACTGCCGGAAAAAGTCGTCATTCCGGCCGAAAAGGGCCCACATTACGTTTATTCCCCATGTCGAAATAGAAAAACAATGGCTTCTACACGTGCTTCTCTCCCGTCCGGGAATCCCCCGGGCGGGAGTAATTGACATGTCATTTTAGCGGTATTGCGCCGCTAGCAGGATATCTTGGGCCGGCGAGTGCCGGCCCCTGTTACCCCCGCTCCGCCCCGCCCCCGTCCACCGCGTAATTGCGGGCTAATTTCCGAAATTGCGGTGAATACCTAAGTGAAAATTTCCCAAAACACAGAACAGCGCGTGTGAAATTTTTAGGTGTGTCCACACTGCACAGGAAACGATGTTCTCCGGCGTTTTGTTTTTAAAATGTCGCACATATGATCGTATGAGGCCCCATACCGGTAATAGAAAAAAACAGCTGAGTCAAAAGTTTCTTTTCTGCCCGTCTTTGGCAGCGGCGTATTATACAACATGTTGTATAATACGCCGGGGCTTTTCGTCTTCTTGACGTCTTCCCATACAATATAATTGTATGGGGGACGTCAGGAAAACGAGAAGTAACCGCAGCTTTTGGGCCGTTTTTTTGTCTGATGCAGTGTAGACATAGCCGTAGGCTTTATAATTGTTACTTTTCTGTTGCAGTGTTTACATATAGATGATATGAAGTTTCAGATTTGTTTGGGCTGTTTTATGTTTTTATTCTTTTGCATCCTCTTTTCATTTCATATAAGGTAAGCCCATATCAAGGTCTATATACAGTGTTCGAGAAGGCAGGAATAGTAATAAACCGTCCCTGCCTTCTCAGTGGAGCACGCTATTGCTGACAGCTGGCTCTTCACTTTGAAACCGTCTGAGCAGAGTTAAATGTTGAGTGCCCAGACGGATATAGTCAGCAGACAGTAAGATGGAGACTCGACTGACCCCAATATAATCCATTGTATGACTAATCCAATGCAATGGAACCTCCAATCCAGATGTGAACACGGCCTTATTGTCACACCTGTATCAGAGGTGGAACTGGATTTGTTTCATTACTGCAATAGGGTCTGTCCGGTGTCTGTATAATGGTGATAATGGAGCAGTATACTTTTCTATTTTATCTGCATCAGAAGCTCAGAACAGAACCTTCATTGCGGAAGTGATCCAAGCCTAAACCTTACAACCGGTGCACATTGTGTCTGGTGTATAATGCTGTACCCATAGGCTGGTGTCACCCATTCTACAGCAGAAGATGAGCATGCAGTGAACTGCACCACACAGGAATGGTCCACCTTTCTAAGGCTATGTTCACACGGCTTAATTGCGGGACGTAATTTCGCCCCGCAATTACGCCGTGTGGGCGGGGCGGGAGCGGGGGAGTAAGCAGGGGGCCGGCAAATTCGCCCGGCCATTGACTATACGCTAGAGAGGCGCAGTATACGCACGCTAAAGGACAGTGAATTACTCCGCGCGGATTCCGGGAGAGGAGACGTATCCATGTTTCTATGAGAACTGTGAATTCGTAATGAATGGGCGTTTTCGGCCGTAAATGGGATTGGGCGTATTACGGACCGAAATACGGCCCATTTTAAGCCGTGTGAACATGGCCTAATAGGTATGGGTCATGGGCATTTAAGGCAGCAGATTCTGTGATCCAGTAGAGCAGAACCTCCAATATGCAGAGTGACATGTCGTGGGTGCGGCGCAGTGATGATAAGGGTATGTTCACATGATGTAAATTTACGCTTCAAAATACGCCTAATCCGTGTTTGTGCACTGAAATTCAACTCCACCATTGTTTCTATGGGCTCTTAGGGCTTGTTCACACAGCGTAAATTTGCACTTGTTTTGGGGTGTTTTGTGCTGAAATAAGCCCCAAAATACCCTTCTATCAATTTTCTATGCAGCCTCATTCATTCCAATGTAAAATACATGCTATATTAGAGCTGTGTGTTTTGGGACGCTTTTACTGGCATAATTTTAAGTGCCTTGTGGACCGTTTTTTCATCACACAAATGCTGCTAGATACGATCCACACTTTTACTTCAAAATATACCTCTCATTAGGTGTATTTTACGCTGTGTGAACATACCCTTACCTGGCCTTAACGCCTTAAGAGTTGACAAGGTATTTAAATTTACGCCTGTAAAAGCGCCCAAATTATGCAATGCAATTATGCTTGTAAAATACGTGTTGTGTGAATGACGTTGCATATTTTACATTGGAATGAATGAAAGCTGCATAGAACATTGTTAGAAGCATATTTCAGTGCAAAATACACCCCAAAACAGGCGTAAATTTACTCCATGTGACCATACCCTAATACTGATGGATGCATGCATTTGTTCTTCGGTATATAATATATGCTGTATCTGCTACTTAAAGGGGTTTTGCCACAAGTTAATGTTGACGTGGGATCCTCCAAAATGGGTATTTAATCACTTTTCTAAATATATGTGATTACAAAAAGTGAAGCCTCTGAGAGCTACAGCTTCTTTATAAGCCCTTAGTTTCCTGACACTTTACATTAGACACGACCAGGACACTGACAAGAGCTGATCAGGCCATGCTTGTCTGCACTTCTTATCTGATGACCGGGAACATGAAGGAGCTTGCAAGGGGCTGTGGTGAAAGATTGTGTCTTTTGTATAGAGAATCCACTGGTTCTAATGTAATTATTTAAGTAAACATTTCCGAGGCTCCCTGCCACTGTGTCTCTGCTCAGATCGCCTCCCTCTCCCCTGTTACTCAGCAGTGCTGTGTTTATCTTTTCTCCTGAGCAGATAGCAGGTAAGGAACTCACTTCTTGGCAAAACCCCTTTAACAGTGAGTTCCTGGCCAGGGAATGGTCTACAGGGGAGCTAAGGGCCAAATCTGGAAGGTAATGGCTTTGCTTTTTCTGACGTCGCCCATACAATTGATTGCATGGGAAGACGACAAAAAACTCAAAGCGCTTGCATATTATACAACAGGTTGTGTAATACGCCGGCAGCGAAAGACGATTGGAGAAAAAACGAGCTGTGGAGACTACAGGTCGTTATTTCTATTGTTGTCTATAGGGCTACACGAACGATCATATTTTCTGCGGTTAAAATCATAAAACCAATGAAAATACGATCGTATTGCTGTGGAGACATAGCCTGAGACTGTATTAAAACTTGTGTATTGTGGTCATCAATATTGTAAGCCAAAACCAGGAGTGGGTCCAGAACATAGAAGAGGTGCAAGCTTTCCATTGCTTCTCTGTGGGGGCTCCACTCTTGATGTGAAATACTGACTATAATACTGTGTGTGAATAAGGCTTTACACTTTTCTTTGTGTTTGGGGAAGCACAAAACTGAGCAAATCTGCATCACGTCAGAAAAGGTGTTGTAAACGGTCTCGGCACCATAGAATAATAAGGGTGTGTTCACATGTATGCATATGTTACAGTAGCAGCAGTGTGGCTGACATTCTATAGGATGGGTTCACGTGCTTTGTGTTTTAAGGGTATGTTCACCCGGCGTGTTGAGTCTGTGTGAACTTACACTTTTAGATGCGTGTTTGGATCCATCTGTCGGACCCCAAACGGACCCAAACATGTATCTAATAAATAGCAATGTGATTTACATTGCTTTTAATATGAAACACGCATCGGCGTTCACACGAGTGATCAGCGCGTCTCACTGCGTCTTTCGGATCCGTCTCAAGAATTGACACGTCAATTCTTGGTCCGGAAGATGCAACAGGAGCCCTATAATAAAGTATAGGGTGCGATCCTGCTGCATCCAAACATGCAGCTGCGTGTTGCATACCTGTTGGATACGTTTAGGATCCGATTGTTGCAGCGTTTTGGGATGCAATGTTCGGATCCAAAGACGCCGTGTGAACAAGCCCTAATGCATTCAAAAAGTGCCACAAAACCATACATAGGTCTTTAAAATGTTGACCTGGACAACCCCTTTATTTTAAGTTGTTGCTGCTAAAAAGTAATACAAAAAAAATTCTTTCTTCCCACACTCCTCCCTTCCAGCGCGGCCTCTTCCGTTTCTCTCCCCCGCCCTCCCTTTCTCCTGATTCCCCGCCATCGGCTCTTGCAGTGGCTGATTGGCTGCAGCTGTCACGTGTCTTTTTTTACCTGATGTACACACGCTGATTAGTGAGGTCTGGAAAAAACATGTGACTGCACAAGCCAAGCTCCGGAAGAGAGCAGCAGCAGTGCTGGAACAGGCGGGAGGTAAACATTACTTTGCTATTTTTATTTTTATATATATTTTTTTTTAGCAGCAACAACTTAAAATCACCTTTTGACCGAACCAACCTGTCTAAACATAAAGGCGGAGGTGATTTAACTGCTTTCACTTTTGTTGCAGTTAAAAAAACACATCTCGGCTCCAACACACTGAGCGAATTGTTCAATACTGTGTAAATTTAGACTGGACCGTCTTACAATGCGCCACATTTATCACAGATCTGCCACGTGTTAAAACTGTCTTGTCCAACCTTATGCCTTTTCTAAGTTGGCTTGCTTTATGCCACGAACTGCGCCAAAATGGAGCACACTAAGCCACGCACCACAAACCATGTGTCTTCTATCAGATGAGGCACAGAAGTGTTTTGAAACGGTCTAAAGCAGCGGTCCCCAACCTTTTTTCTCCCCGGGACCGGTTTGTTGTACGACAATTTTTCCACGGCCCTGTGGGTGGGGGTGGGGATGGGGTGTGGTTATTAGGGGCGGAGTTATGGAGGGGGTTGGATGTTTAGAATCACACACAAAAAAGAAACCCAATACAGTGTATACTGTGTCATTTAGGGGTATCGTATGAGGTAACGAGTATTTTATCTCTGGAGACGGTTTGTCAGCTCTGGGGTCTACTATGATATTATTAATGCTGACCCACAGAGCTGATAATCAGTCTGCAGTAATATTGATCAGCTCTGCGGGTCAGCATTATACATGTATATTATATACATATGTAATCAGCTCTGTCATTATAGAGATATATGCCCCCTGTAATAATAAATAAATATAGCCCCCCCAGTAGTGATACATAGCTGCCCCAATAGTGATAGTGATACATAGCTGCCCCCAGTAGTGATACATAGCTGCCCCAATAGTGATAGTGATACATAGCTGCCCCCAGTAGTGATACATAGCTGCCCCAATAGTGATAGTGATACATAGCTGCCCCAATAGTGATAGTGATACATAGCTTCCCCCAGTAGTGATACATAGCTGCCCCCAGTAGTGATAGTGATACATAGCTGCCCCCCAGTAGTGATACATAGCTGCCCCAATAGTGATCAATAGCTGCCCCAATAAGTGATACATAGCTGCCCCAATTAGTGATACATAGCTGCCCCAATAGTGATACATAGCTGCCACAGTAGTGATACATAGCTGCCCCAGTAGTGATAGTGATAGATAGCTGCCCCAAGAGTGATACATAGCTGCCCCAATAGTGATACATAGCTGCCACAGTAGTGATACATAGCTGCCACAGTAGTGATAGATAGCTGACCCAATAGTGATAGATAGCTGACCCAATAGTGATACATAGCTGCCCCAGTAGTGATACATAGCTGCCCCAGTAGTGATACATAGCTGCCCATGTAGTGATACATAGCTGCCACAGTAGTGATACATAGCTGCCACATTAGTGATACATAGCTGCCACAGTAGTGATACATAGCTGCCACAGTAGTGATAGTGATACATAGCTGCCCCAGTAGTGATAGTGATACATAGCTGCCCCAGTAGTGATAGTGATAGATGGCTGCCCCCCCAGTAGTGATAGATGGCTGCCCCCCCAGTAGTGATAGTGATACATAGCTGCCCCCCAGTAGTAATGCATAGGACAATTAAAAAAGAAGAAGTCGTCACTCACCTTTCCCGGATCCTCGGCCGAGCTCCTCCTTTCAGCAGCCGACAGCACCGAGCGGCGCGGGGGTGTGTGACGTCACTGTGCATCATCCCCCCCCCTGCGCCGCTCATCGCTGTAGATGCGGAGCTCAGTGAGCGCTGCATCTACAGCAATAGGGAAAGCAGGGCGGTAATGAATTGTCCCTGCTTTCTCTGAAATGCAGCTGCTAGGTCTGTGTGGCCGGATTACAGCGGCCGCGCAGACAAGATGCTGACCGCCCGGACTAAAGTCACCGGGTGGCCGGCATCTGGTGTAGCCGGCGCCGCGGACCGGCAGGGGATGGGCTAAGGCCCGGTGCCGGTCCGCGGACCGGCAGTTGGGGACCCCTGGTCTAAAGCATATAATATAGTGTAAACCAGGTATGACATTAACTTGTGCCAAGATTCTGGCGCAGCTGCCTTGATACATGTGTCCCACTGTGTGAATCCGGCCTTACTGAGATACTGCAGGAACAATGCACAGAGTTTTAATTCACAGCAAGTCTAATAATGCAGATTATCCCTACTGAGTTTAATAGAGAAGGTCAAATGTGCAATAAATGTTAATACTGTCGGAGAGGAGTTTCAGTTGTACATTGCTTACTCTAGACCTGGTCTGTACAATCTACTGGCTCCTTCCTTTTCTAAGGATTTCTAGCAGCCCACAGACTGGGAGGTTTGAGGGGTGGTGCTTTGTAACTCTGTGCCAAAATGGGCATTACTGGGGTGTTGCCTGGCAGTTTGGGAGCATTCCCAGTGGCGGGACGTGAGCCATTGCTTAAAGTAGGCAGGCCTATGTTAAACCTCCTGCCAAGTTGTGCAGGAGAGCTCTAGACAAGTAGCTAAAAGTGGCACAAAATATATTTTTCATTGTAAATTCTGCAAGACAATCACTCTGCACCGGTGAACTGAGGTGTTTGCCATCCTGCAACTGTCACCAGGGAGTGTGGAGCTCTTGCCTTGTCCCTTCACATTTCAGAATGTGAAAGTCCCATTGACATGAGCATAGTCTCTTCTGCATCAGCTGGGACTTGTTTCTATCGGTTTGTACTACGATAAAGCGAGACGGGTATAGGAACACTGAAGCTCTTTGTACTGGATGTGGTCAAGGTCACAAAAGGCATCTGGCATCAGAAGGAGCGGTTTCTAAGATCCATGTGGAAGAAAATGGACCATTTATCTCTTATAAGCTCCAGGCGGGTTCCTTTTCTTTTGTGAGAGCAAAAACTTTTTATTTTTTTTTAACTTATGTAACATTAACGTGAACATTATTTTTGAAATTCCACTGGAAATTCTTCATCCACTACAGCTTTGAATGTGAGACTACCATCAGTTTATAGACAATCATCTTGGCTAGCTCATACATAACTTTGACCTACAACTATTTAGCATATGCTTAGTTCTACAGATTCTTGTCATGTTACTGTTTTGCTCCTGGTGGTGGGGCAATCTTCTTCTTGTATACTACAAATTACAACCTGTTCTCACATTCTATAATAGCTCAGTGTGTTATTAGGCTGATTCCCAAGTGAAAGGTCACTGGTTTGAGCAGCCATGAAAAAGATTTCCCAAGAAAAAAGAAACCGTACCATCCAGCTCATCGATAGCGTCTCTTGGAAAAGACAATTGCCAAACTGCATAATAGGGGTGCCATGACAGCTGGAAGAATTTGAAACGAAGTCCGTCCATCCATTCCAAAGCCAGGAGGTGAACGTCCAGGGAAAATATCAAGAGTCAACAAATCTGCTCATCACATGGTCTATCAGTTCTAACGCGACAGACACTGCAGTGGAGGAGGCTCGTTTGCTTTGTAAGAGTGAGATCACAGACGTCCATGGAAGCACCGAGCAACACGCATTACGCAGGTCTGGAATGATGGCCAGAAAAAAGGCGAAGAAGCCTTGACTTCAATCTCATCATAAAAAGCATTGGCTCGAGTTTGCAAAAAAGTACGAAAAATGGAAGATTGGAAACGGATGATTTGGAGCGATGAGATGAAAGTCAATAGACCGGGCTCTGATGGGGCAAATGGGTTTGGAAGAATCAAGGGAAAATGGGGCTTATGGTTCGAGAATTGGAAGAAACTGTCAAGTTCGGTTCAGGTAGCCTGATGATATGGGGTTGTTTCACAGCCAAAGATGTTGGATGCTTGACTAAGATCAATGTTGATCTCAATGCTGAGCTATATGTGAGTGTTCTACAAGATCAGTTACTTAATATACTCGAGTACTATGGGTATGAAAAGGACGACATAGCGTTCCAGCAGGACAATGACCCGAAGCATACATCGTGGTTGGAGAAGGAATGGTTCAGCGACAATGAAGTAGAGTTGCTGTATTGGCCTCCACAGTTCCCACACCAATCGAACACTTGTGGGTAGAGTTGAAGAAAAATCTGTATTCGTTCCCAAAGTCCAGAATGTACCAACATTGGGAATGTGTGGAAGAGACCTGGGATCAGATTTTGGTCAAGACATGCTTGAATCTGATCCAGAGTCCAGAAGGATTCAGCCAGTATTGAAAATCAAAGATGGATTTACTAAATAAAAATAAACAAAATAATAAAAATTAACATGTTCATTTTAAGGAGCAAAACAGTAACAATGCAGTTACATGACAAGAATCTGCAGAACTAAGCAGATGCTAAATACTTGCAAGTCAAATTTATGTATGAGATAGAAGATTGTCTATAAAATGATGGTAGTCTCACGTTCAAAGCTGTAGTGGATGGTAAGATATGGAGCCTCAGGCTATGTTCACACGGCTTATTTCGGGGCGTATTTACGGACGTATTTACGTCCGCAAATACATCCCGAAATACGTTTCAAATACGTGTCACAAAGTGTGGAGCGTATTTCGCTTCATAAATACAATCCCCATTCTTTACTTTGGGAATTTACGTTGTGAAATACGCCTCAATAAGGCGTATTTTACATTGGAATCAGTGCTAATCTAATTGTTCATTATTTGAAACGTATTTCGGGACGTATTTGCGGACATAAATACGTCCGTAAATACGCCCCGAAATAATCCGTGTGAACTTAACCTTAAAGTCAAAAGGTCAAAACATTGTTACTATTTTGCTTGTCCGTGTAGGATCTACCTAAATATCTTGATTATTGTATCATAAGGTCATAAAAAGTCTGATGTTACCAAATTACTATAGTAAAATTATCACTTTAAACGTGTGCCATGCATGAGGGAATCGTAGTCGGGGAAATTGAGGAGTACGAGCTTTGGCTTATCGACTCCACAGGCCTGCCTGCCACGAGCTCCCGAAATGCAAAAAAAGGCTCATTAAAAGGGGAATAGATGCTCACCATGAGAACATTATTCTCTCATTATACAAGTCACTGGTTGGACCACACATGGAATATTGTGCACTGTTTGGGCACCAGAGCACAGGAAAGACATTGTAGAGCTTGAGCAGGTTCAAAGGCGGCAATGAAAATAATATAAGGACTGGGTGGACTGCAATACCCAGAAAGATTAGGGTTATTTAGAGAAAAGACGGCTTCGGGGGAAACATAATAAATATGTTTAAATATATTACAGGTCAATATAGAGATCTCTCCCAAGATGTATTATACCCAGGGCTGTATCTAGAACAAGGGGGCATCCTGTACACCTTGAGGAACGAAAGTTTATACATAAACATAGAAAGGGATTATTTACTGTTAGAGCAGTGAGACTGTGGAACTCTCTGCCAGAGGAACTTGTCATGGTGAATTCACTAAAGGAGTTTAAAAAGGGTCTAGATGCATTTCTAGAGGGTAATACTATAACAAGTTATAGTGATTAGGATTCAGGAGATGGGTCGTTGATCCAGGGATTTATTGTGATTGCCAGATTTGACGCGGGAAGGAATTTTTTCCATAAAATTAGGACAATTACCTCAGGGGGTTTTTTGCCTTCCTCTGCATCAACACTATAGCACAATAGGCTGAACTGAATGGACATCTGTCTTTTTTTCGGCCTTATAAACTATCTAACTATGCTCTGTTTACAATGTGTCGTGAAGAGGAGCTGATTGCTAGGGAGCTCTAACGCAGCAGTGGCAGGGTAACATAATGGTTCAGCATGGCTCAGCTCATCAGCTGCTGCAGCCCTGGCACCTTATTGATTAGGGAATGCCAAAGCATCTGTGCCAGATGGCGAAAAATATGCTTTTGGCTACAAATGCAAGTCATCTGATTCTGGCCAGTCCTTCCATCTGAGACTTTTTTAGCAGGGCTGTGGAGTGGGAGTCGTGGAGTCGGTGCCTATTTTGCAGGAGTCGGAGTTGGAGTCTGTAAAAAATGGACCGACTCCTAAAATATATAACAAATTGGTCCAGTCAGTTCAATGCAGAGACAAGAGCAAGAGGAATTGGGTCTCACCAGTGCTACTGCTCCCATATCTTCAGCCTCATCACATGAGGAGTGTAATTGATGACATGGAGCAGGCAAAGCACTGCCACAGGGGAAAAGATTCTGCTCCCATAGCAAACAGATTTCAGCAAAATTTTTGACTTCATATTTACAATTTATTACAGTTTTTTGTGTTCGAAAGTCATAGCCTATAAATATATTTTACATCAAAAAGCAAAAGTGTAACAATGCTTTGGACTGCTGGTGACTTTCAGGCTCCATATATCACCGTCCACTACAGCTTTCAATGTGAGACTACCATCATTTTATAGACAATCATCTTGGCTCCCTCATACATAACTTTTACCTTCAACTATTTAGCATCTTCTGAGTTCTACAGATTCTTCTCATGTAACTGCATTGTTACTGTTTTGCTCCTGGTGGTGGGACAATAGACAACCTGTTCTCACGTTCCTTAATAGCACCGGGCAATATACATCACACAGGTCTGGAATGATGGCCTGAAAATAGGGGAAGAAGCCTCGACTTCAATCTCGTCATAAGAAGCGTCGGCTCAAGTTTGCCAAAAGGTACTAAAAATGGAAGGTTGGAAACAGATGATTTAGAGCGATGAGATGAAAGTCAATAGACCGGACTCTGATGGGGGCAAATAGGAAGATCAAGGGAGAAGGGGGCTAATCGAGAAGCTGGAAGAACTGTCAGGTTCGGGGGAAGAAGCTTGAGGATATGGGGAGGGATCACAGTCAAAGGTGTTGGATACTTGACCAGGATGGATGGTGACCTCAATGCTGAGCTATATGTCCGTGTCCTACAAGATGAGTTACTTCATCCACTTGAGTACTGCCGGCCCCCCGCGCCTCGTGTGTACGCGCTGATCACCGCGAGCTCCAGAAACACGGTGTACTGCGACACGTACTGAACGCGCCGCAATATACTGTGTCAGCATACCACTAGAGATGAAGGAAAAGCTGTATTTGTGTAGAAGAGTCCTGGGATCAGATTTTGGTCAAGTCATGCTTGAATCTGATCCAGAGCCCAGAAGGATCCAGAAGGATTCAGGCAGAGCTGAAAGCAAAATTTTGATTTTTAGGAGCAAAACAGTAACCATGCAGTTACATGACAAGAATCTGCAGAACTAAGCAGATGCTAATACTAAAAATAGATGTATATGATATGTAAGATGATTGTCTATAAAATGATTGTAGCCTCATTTACAAAGCTGTAGTGGATGGTAAGATATGGAGCCTGAAAGTCAAAAGTTCTAAACATTGTTACCCTTTTGCTTGTCAGTGTATGTTCTACCTAAATAGCTTGATTATTGTATCATAAGGTGATAAACAGCCTGATGTTACCATTTTACTACAGTAAAGTTGTCACTTAAACATGTGCCATATATGAGGGAGTGGGAGTCGGAATCAGGAGTAGGTGTCAGGAAAATTGAGGAGTCGGAGTTGGAGTCGGAGCTTTGGCTTACCGACTCCACAGCCCTGTTTTTTAGGCCCTTTGTCTGCCTGCACAGCCTTAAAAATTTGCTTCTGTGTCTTCCAGTGTTTATTAAGGACCAAAGAAGATGTCTTCAATCTTTCAAAGTGTTGGATGGCGGAACCACGATGTATTAGAAAATATTGATGAACAAGACAGTCCTCAGCCTGACAAGTTCAGAAAAAGACCTTCCTCAAGCTCGCTTAACACAGTGCGCATGTCGCTGCGGAAGAGGATGCCCCTAAAGCAGGTGGAAATCAACATAAATGCAGAGCCTGACTGGAGCAAGGTGGGAATAAAGCAGCGCCCCTTGCAGTCCATGACGGTTACAGCCAAGAGCATGTTCGGGGCCATGTCAAAGGTAAGGTTGGTGTTCACATCATAAACCCGTTCCAGGAATTCCAATTTTACCTTTTAACATCATGATAAATATAGCTTTGAAGTATATTTGCCTGCAATTTATCCACTCTGTTATTGTATATGCTATAACGGTAAAGCTTATGGTCATCTGTCATAACTTCTATACGTAGTTGGTCAGTGCTTCGTAAGTGAAAACATAAGTGATCAGCACTTCCAAATAAAATTATGCAGGTACAAACTGCCATGGCTGCAATACCAATATAATCACACAAAGCAATATTAGGATGTAGGTGAACACTGAGACTTCCCTGCTACATACAGGGAAATTTAAGGTTCTTAGTGCACATTTTGATCAAATTGTATGGGCCCATCCACCAATGTCAAAGTGACATTTTTTCAGATTGCTTCTCTCGGTGCCTAGACCAAATCTCAAAACTGAGTGCAAGTAGTTCCAGCTATGCTCTATTCTAATTAGAAAAATGAATGGAAGGGTGTAGTGTAGGACCAAAACGGAGACAGCCACTCTGATCTATGCAATCCAAAAAAATATAAATCACCTACAAATTATATGAAATTGTGCACCAAGAGACACATGTCTGGTCCTGCCTCAAAGACAGCAGAATGAACTAGCTGCAGGTTACCCAGTGCCAACCGTGCGGGTTTTAACATGAAATGCTGCGGCTTTCCAGGGTAAAACACCTGGTGAGGTTGGACTGGGTATGGGAAGACGTTACTGTGGCCGGCAGAGATGTGTGTTGTGTGGCTTCTTTCCACCCTCTCGACATTACTTCTGTACCCAGCCTAACTTCCCTGGGTGTTTTACCGTGAAATGCTGCAGTGTCTCATTGTAAAACCCCCATCGTTAGGACGGACTGTTTCATGCTGCCGGTTAGCTAGCATAATGTAGCCAACAGGTTCCCTTAATTATAAGAAAATTGCAGCATGACCCCACAACGTTCTTAAGGGGAGACAAGGTAACAAATAAATTGGATGAATGTTTAGCTTTTGCTGAATGAAAATATTTTTCTGGGCACAAAATGGTCTTTTTGGCCTGATTACTGTCCAAGCATAATTTGTAAAATAAAAGTCTAAGCTTGAGTTATTTTCATGTTCAGGGAACTTGTGATTTTTAGTATTTTTGCAGCAGAAATATTCTGTCCAGCGGGGAATGTTCTTGGGCGGGAAATGCAAAGTATCTGTGGAATGTATCTGTCATTTTGATAACACTTGAGTAGAACTACGGTATTTCCCTCTTCTACATACTATGTAAGGGCAGACAGAAGATAAGACTGCTCTCCTTCTTAAGTACCGGAGGCTGTTTATGACTGAGAAGTAATGTCTGGCTCTACCATTGCACAATATATACATAAATATATATCGGAACATATTCTGTGAGGGTGCGTGAGAGATCTCGTGCTATAGTCCTCTTTTGAATTTACTATGAGAAACAATATGACAGATTTAATATTGGGGTACGTCCACAGTGTTGTAGATGGAACCACAAAGGGACTCGATGTCCTAGTGTGGGAGGGGGGGGGGGGGGTAAATCAGTATATTGAATGACACGTGCCAGAGAAAGAAATCACAAACTGACAGAGTGCAGTCCAGTGAATTGTGTTCCTCTTTATTGTGCAGCATAAGTTCCATATAGCCAGCAGTAGATAAACATTACAAAGGCACCATGTGACATACATACACTATCTCTATTAGCTCTTCTTATCTACACTCACAGGCCTATTTATTAGGTACACCATGCTAGTAACGGGTTGGACCCCCCTTTTGCCTTCAGAACTGCCTCAATTCTTCGTGGCATAGATTCCACAAGGTGTTGCAACGATGCTCAATTGGTACCAAGGGGCCCAAAGAGTGCCAAGAAAATATTCCCCACACCATGACACCCACCACCAGCCTGAAACCGTTGATACAAAGGCAGGATGGATCCATGCTTTCATGTTGTTGACGCCAAAATTCTGACCCTACCATCCGAAATGTCGCAGCAGAAATCGAGACTTCATCAGACCAGGCAACGTTTTTCCAATCTTCTACTGTCCAATTTCGATGAGCTTGGGCAAATTGGAGCCTCAGTTTCCTGTTCTTAGCTGAAAGGAGTGGCACCCGGTGTGGTCTTCTGCTGCTGTAGCCCATCTGCCTCAAAGTTGGCCGTACTGTGCGTTCAGAGATGCTCTTCTGCCTACCTTGGTTGTAACGGGTAGCTATTTGAGTCACTGTTGCCTTTCTATCAGCTCGAACCAGTCTGCCCATTCTCCTTTGACCTCTGGCATCAACAAGGCATTTCCGCCCACAGGACTGCCGCTCACTGGATGTTTTTTTTTTTTTTCGAACCATTCTCTGTAAACCCTAGAGATGGTTGTGCGTGAAAATCCCAGGAGATCAGCAGTTTCTGAAATACTCAGACCAGCCCTTTTGGCACCAACAACCATGCCACATTCAAAGGCACTCAAATCACCTTTCTTCCCCATACTGATGCTCGGTTTTTAACTGCAGGAGATTGTCTTGACCATGTCTACATGCCTAATTGCACTGAGTTGCCGCCATGTGATTGGCTGATTAGAAATTAAGTGTTAACGAGCAGTTGGACAGGTGTACCTAATAAAGTGGCCGGTGAGTGTATACTTTTCACCAGTACAGCTTCCCTTTGTCTCAAAGAAGGCAAAATAGTTCAGCCCAGCAGCCATCTTGGTTTAAGCTACTTCTTGACACAGCAGAGTGTGCCTATACACAGGCGCCATCTTGTGGGTGAAATAGACATTTCACTTAATACATTCCATAACAACATGATGAATAAAAAATTTTCGCCATATTTAACATTGAAAACTGCATTGTCTGACACAGTTTTCAACGAGTATTTCATGTGGATTGTAGGTCCCTTTTTTCTTCTCCTTCTTAAAAACTGAAAAAATACGCAGTGTGGACTACAACGTGTATTCTATTCAGGTCAATGGGGATGATTTTACATTTGGTTTTAGATGAGCATTCCGACTTGAAATGCTTTTCGTGTGGACAGATCTTTGGTGTATTTGGCGAACACCAGCTTATACAGTTGGCACAATGTGTCAGAAACCATATGTTTAGACCACGTTATTGATTCATTTTGCAACCTTTTTTTTTTGTGCCACAGCAAGAATGCGCCTGCAAAAAAAAAAAACAGACCTAAACTTCAATTGCAAAATGCAGTTCTTTTTGGAGCACACTGATAAGTGGCAAAAATGTGTGCTCCAAACTAGTGCAAAAAAACACCTTAAAAAGTTAGTAAATGTGCCTCAATGTTCTTCTAGCAGCATAATCCAGGCAAGTGTAGAACATGACTGTAGTCACAGCAGTGAGCCAAGTGTCCGTGTAACTCAATGGAGAATGAAGATAAAAGTAATGATGCAACAAAGTCTGCTCAGCTTGTCATAGACAAATAGAAGATCTTGGATTTCCCAGCTGCCCAAACATCCAGACTAAATAAATGTATCTTAATCATTTGAAAGTAATAGCTATGCTTTGTAGGTTTGAATTTTCCAGTGCATTTTCTGAAAAACAGCTTTAAATATTCAGGAATGAGGGAAAACCATTGATTATTAGAGGTGCACTTCAGATTTGGGTCGATTTCAAACTCAATTATAATATTGATCGACCTGCATCGAATTTTAAAGAAAGTCGCTAAAAAACCCCAGCTCTACCACTAAGTTAAAGGGTTGCTTTTAGTCTTGAACTTTCAGCTCGGTTTAACTTTTGGTTAATGTAACTTTGTGATTGCATTATGTTACATTAACTGAAGTGATGGCGGAGTGAAAGGGCTGTGAAACTGGAAGTTTACGCATGCAAAAAAATTTGGGTTTGGGAAACCGGTACCTATTCATTCAACACTTATTAACCTTCATGGTAAATCTTGTCATTTATCACTTGTATTTTAAGCAATGCAGGGATTTGTCACCACATAATTTCTAGTTTTTGTAGAGAAGTGATGAAGAAAAAAGGTCTTCCCTGTTGAATGTTTGGTTATTTTGTCTAAAACTATGTGTGGGTTAATGGCACATGTTTCTGCTTTAGCATTGAAGGATTTTCTCATTAGTATACAACTTGATGCCCTGTGGTGCAGGGACCTGGTGGCAAACTCCATGTTCTCGATGCTGGTTCTCGATGTGTACTTGGAAAATGTTGGTAGTTTTACTTATTTCCTTATGCCAAGGGCTTAAGGGTAAGGTGATGGGGGGGGTATGGAGTTGATTAGGTTCCCTCTCTTTCCCCGGGTTTTGTGGTATTAGGTAACCAAAGATAAACTAATGCTGTTACTAAAATAATTTTTCTTTTTGTTACACTTTGATTCTGGGGGGTGAAGAATATACAACATATAGTCTGAGTGCCAAGGTTATTACAATTGATAGTCTCTTTATTGCACTTAGCCTATATTAGTAATGTTTTACAGTTGTAATTTACTATTGGTTGAGTTTAGGTCACTAAACCATTCAGTATATTAAATACCAAAGCTTAGATGAAAATGCTTTTTCCTGTGGACACCGTACCTTCTCTTTAACCTTCAAGAATTTGATAGGATTCATTTTCTCATTCAACTGTATATATTGAAGTCTCAGCTACAAAGGGCTGTGTGAAGACGTAATCCCTTAAGATGTTCAGGCTAGCAGCGCTGTAACACACATAAAAGAGAAACGGAGCAGCATAAACTGGTCTTCAAACCAAATGCAGCCAAGCAAAGCCCAGCTGTGTGATCCAGGGATATGACCAGGAATGAAATGAGAGAAGTTTTGGAAAGAAAAGTGTAACTTTTATGAGGCTGGTAATAAACCTTAGATACGTGTATGTATACAGTGAAGGAAATAATTATTTGATCCCTTGCTGATTGTGTAAGTTTGCCCACTGACAAAGACATGGGTAGTCTATAATTTTTAGAGTAGGTTCATTTTAATATTGAGAGATAGAATATCCAAAATAAAATCCAGAAAATCACATTGTATAAATTATATACATTTTTTTGCATTTTGCTGAGAGAAATAAGTATTTGATCCCCTACCAACCATTAAGAGTTCTGTCTCCTACAGACCAGTTAGCTGCTCCTAACCAACCTGTTACCTGCTTTAAAGACAGCTGTCTTAAACGGTCACCTTTTATAAAAGACTCCTGTCCACAGACTCAGTCAGTCAGACTCTAAACTCTACAATATGGACAAGACCAAAGAGCTTTCTAAGAATGTCAGGGACAAAGTCATAGAACTACACAAAGCTGGAATGGGCTACAAAACCATAAGTAAGATGATGGGTGAGAAGAAGACAACTGTTGGTGCAATAGTAAGAAAATAGAAGAAATGCAAAATGACTGTCAATCGACATCGATCTGAGACACCATGAAAAATCTCACCTCATGGGGTATCCTTGATCTTGAGGAAAGTGAGAGTTCAGTCTAAAACTACACGGGGGAAACTTGTTAGTGATCTCAAGGCAGCTGTGACCACAATCACCAAGAAAACTATTGGTAACACATTACGCTGTAATGGTTTAAAATCCTGCCTTACCCGCAAGGTCCCCCTGCTCAGGAAGGCACATGTGCAGGCCCATCTGAAGTTTGCCAATGAACATCTGGATGATTCTGTGAGTGATTGGGAGAAGGTGCTGTGGTCAGATGAGACAAAAATGGAGCTCTTTGGCATTAACTCAATTTGCTGTGTGGAGGAAGAGAATTGCTGCCTATAACCCGAAGAACACTGCCTCACTGTCAATCATGGAGGTGGAAACATTATGTTTTGGGGTTTTCCGCTGATAAGGGCAGAGGACTACTTTATTGCATCAATGGGAGAATGGATGGATGGAGTCATGTACCTTAAAATCCCGAGTGATAACCTTCTTCCCTCCGCCAGACATTAAAAATGGGTCATGGCTGGGTCTTCCAGCAAGACAATGACCCAAAACATACAGCCAAGGCAAAAAAGGAGTGTTTCCAAAAGAACCACATTAAGGTCATGGAGTGGTCTAGCCAGTGTCCAGACCTTAATGCCATAGAAAACTTATGGAGGGAGCTGAAGTTCTGAGTTGCCATGCGACAGCCTCAAAATCTTAATGAGTTTTAATTAATTTAGAGATGATCTGCAGAGAGAAGTGGACCAAAATTTCTCCTGACATGTGCACAAACCTCATCATCAACTACAAAAAAAGTCTGACTGCTGTGCATGCCAACAAATATTTAGTCTTGTTTGCCAGAGGGATCAAATACTTACTTCTCTCTGCAAAATGAAAATACATTTATATAATTTATACATTGTGATTTTTGGGATTTTATTTTGGATATTCTATCTCTCAATGTTAAAATTAACCTACCCATAAAATTATAGACTTATGTTCGTGTCAGTGGGCAAACTTACACAGTCAGCAAGAGATTAAATAATTGTTTCCTTCACATCGGGTGCATTGCAGTGCAATTACGCCTTGAAGAAAGCCCCGCAAATGTGACGTGAACACACCCTAACAGTAGAAAATGGAGAAAATTTTCCAGCAGCATGAATGTGTCAGTGATTCTCTTTTTCACCTTTGGTATGTCCTTTATCTTTTAAATTGTATACACAAGAAATATTGTTTTTTCTAAATATTCTTGCTGCTGGAAAATTTTCTCCCGTTTTCCATTTAGAGAGATTAAACTGGCGTGGTATACAATGGGGAAAATAAGTCTATTTGATACACTGGCAAATTTGCAAGTTTTCCCACCATCAAAGAATGGAGAGGTCTGTTACTTTTATCAAATGTACACTTCAACTGTGAGAGACAGAATCTAAAAAAAAAATCCAGAAAGTCACATTTAATGATTTTTAAATAATTAATTTGCATTTTATTGCATGAAAGAAGTATTTAATCACCTGTCAACCAGCAAGAATTCTGGCTCCCACAGACCTATTAGTTTTCCTTTAAGAAGCCCTCCAACTCTGCCCTCATTACCTGTGTTAATTGCACCTGTTTGAACTCGTTACCTGTATAAAAGACCCCTATAAACACACACTCGATTACACTCCAACCTCTCCACATGGCCAAGACAAAGAGCTGTTTAAGGACAGTAGCATCAAAATTGTAGACTTGCAAATGGCTGGGGTGGACTACAGGACAATAGGCAAGCAGCTTGGTGAGAGAGCAACAACTGTTGGTGCAATTGTTAGAAAGTGGAAGAGACACAAGATGATTGTCAATCTTCCTTGCTCCGGGGCTTGATGATAGATCTCGCCCTGTGTGGTAAGGGTGATTCTGAGAAAGGTCCAGTATCAGCCCAGAACTACATGGGAGGATCTGGTCAATGACCTGAATTAAGCTGGGACCACAGTCTCAAGGATTACCATTAGTAACACACTACGCCATCATGGATTAAAATCCTGCAGGGCATGCAAGGTCCCCCTGCACACACCACAACATGTCCAAGCCCATTTCAAGTTTGGCAATGACCATCTGGATGATCCAGCAGGGCTGTGAAGTCGGAGTCGTGGATTCGGAGTCGGTGGCTATTTTGCAGGAGTCGGAGTCGTCATAAAATGGACAGACTCCGACTCCCAAAATATATAATATGTTGGTCCATTTAGTTCGATGCAGTGCAAAGAGCAAGAGGAATTGCGTCCGGCCAGTGCTACTGCTCCCATATCTTCAGCATTATCACATGAGGAGTGTAATTGATGACATGGAGCAGGCAAAGCGCTGCCCCAGGGGAAAAGATTCTGCTCCCATGGCAAACAGATTTCAGCAAAAATTTTTTTGACCTGTTTTCAAAGAAGTAGAAGAGTTCAACCATTCATCAAAACTGACTGTGGCTGAGGCGAGTCCATTATACCCTGACATTGTTAGAGATGTTACCCCTGTGGTATCGTTTTGCCCCCAACCCAAGTTAGTGTAGAGAGGCCGTTCTTTATCCTGGAAATAATGAGATCAGATGTGAGGTCATGTATGCAGGATCTGATGGAGGCAATACTATTTCTCAGAACAAATTCAGAGACTTCACAAATGTTCCTGCAGTGATTCTCATATTTAAAATTTTTTGTGTCCTAAAGTCATGTCCAATAAATATATTTTACACTGACAAGCAAAATTGTAACCTTGGTTAGAACTTGTGACTTTCAGGCTCCATATCTAACTATCCACTACAGCTTTGTACATGAGGCTACTGTAATTTTATATACAGTCATCTTACCGATCTTATACAAAAATTTGACTTGCAAGTATTTAGCATCTGCTTAGTTATATTTTTGCTCCTAAAAATCAAAGTGTTAATTTTTATTATTTTGTTAGTATCTGGGAAATCCACCTTTTGGTTTTCAATACTGCCTGAATCCTTCTGGGCTCTGGATCAGATTCAAGCACATCTTGACCAGAATCTGATCCCAGGTCTCTTCTACACATTCCCAATGTTGGTGCAGACTGGACTTGGATACAAATACAGCTTTTTCTTCAACTCTACCCACAAGTGTTCAAAAGCTCAAAACATTGTTACCCTTTTGCTTGTAAGTGTCTATTCTTCCTAAATAGCTTGATTATTGTATCATAAGGCGATAAACAGCCTGATGTTACCATTTTACTACAGTAAAGTTATTACTTAAACATGCGCCATGTATGAGGCAGTCGGGAGTCGGAGGTTTGGGAAATCGAGGAGTCGGGGTTTCGGCTTGCCGACTCCACAGCCCTGTGATCCAGAGCAGGCATGGGAGAAGGTCACGTGGTCAGATGAGACCAAAATAGAACATTTTGGTATCCACTCCACCTGCTATGTTTGGAGAAAGAAGCATGAGTACACCCCCGAAAACACTGTCCTAACGGTGAAGCATGGGGGTTCAAACATCATATTTTGGAGGTGCTTTTCTGCAAAGCGGACAGGACGTCTACATCGTATTTAAGGGAGGAAGGACAGGGCCATGTATCGCAAGATTTTGGCCAACAACCACCTTCCCTCAATAAGAGCATTGAAGATGTGTCGTAGCTGGGTCTTCCATCAGGACAATGACCCAAAACACACAGCCAGGGACACTGAGTGGCTCTGTAAGAAGCATTTCAAGGTCTTGAAGTGGCCTAGACAGTCTCCAGATCTGAACCTAATTGAAAATCTTAGGAGAGAATGAAACTCAATGTATCCCAGCGACAGCCCTGAAAGTTCTGGTCCAAATCCCTTCTGCTGTGTGTGCAAACTTGTTCAAGAACTACAGGAAACATCTGACCTCTGTAATTGCAAATATATGTTTTTCTTCCAAATATTAAGTTCAGTTTTTCTATTGTATCAAATAATTATTTCATGCAATAAAATGCAAATTATTTAAAAATCATACAATGTGATTTCCTGTGGGTTTTTTTGTGTGGTTTTTTTTTTAAGATTCTGTCTCTCACAGTTGAAGTGTACCTACATTAAAAATTACAGACCTCTCCATTCGGTGTAGATGCGGAAACTTGTAAGATCGCAAGTGCATCAAATTGCAAGAGAAAAAACAAAAACGAGACAGTGCTCCCTAGCGCAATATTGCAACTTTTGAATAAGCCACTAGTACTTATTTTAATCACTAACCTTCTAGTGTTGTGCTAAGAAAGGCACAACACTTTAAGCATCCAAATATTTGGAACCGAAGAATCATGGTCGTCCGTAGCAGTCTGTCCGTTTTCCTCCATACGCCCGATGCACGGGGTCAGGCTAGTAGCGATCCAAAAAGGTGTGAAGATTTTCTCCAGTTTGCCCACAAAAAACTCCTTTAAATGGACTGTAATGACAGCGCTGGACGTCTTTTTTTTAGTTGAAGATTTATTATAAATAGCAATTGGAATACGCGTTTTGTGTGTAGACCACACTTCCTCAGATGGAACTGAAGAAGTGTGGTCTACACACGAAACGCGTATTCCAATTGCTATTTATGATAAATCTTCAACTAAAAAGACGTCCAGCGCTGTCATTAGTCCATTTAAAGGAGTTTTTTTCTGGGCAAACTGGAGAAAATCTTCACACCTTTTGAAGTGTATCAAATTGTTATTTTCCCCACTATCTTCTTTTTTGTTTTGCTATAACTTCTATCAGTGTTTTCCTTTTTAAATAAATTGAAAAACTCTTTAATTACGCTAAAAGCCTAGAAAAAATATATTACTGCTGTACTAAATTATTCATTTTGTTTTGTCAGAAAATTAAGAAAAACAGAAATACAACTCCGTTTTTATTGGAGTCTCCAGACCCCAATAGAGGTGGCACAAAACAAAGCCGCACCCCAAAAAATGGTAGAAAATCTTCTACTCCTAGAACTTCAAGGTGTCGACGGTTGATAGAAGAACCAAGTCCAAATACTAAGTTCACACCAAAGTCCAGCAAAAGGGTTTCCCCCTGTAAAAAAAGAGCTGGCAGCTCACAGTGGAAGAGCTTCTCCAATCTAATGGGGAATGAAGGATTAAACCTGAGAAGATCCGTGAGGGCCGCATCCCTGAACAGCCCATACGCCTCACCCGTGACTGTCACCAGAAGAAGGTACATGGGAGACTGAAGGTTTTCTAGAGCTAGACCACACACAGGCTTTATTCACACTAGCATTAACGCTTCAAGCTATTCTGGACTCCTTTTTTTTACAGATCTCAACAAATCTTTCTGGACCCTGTTGACTTCTAATGGGGTTCATCTAGTTTCTGTCAAAATTCCGGTATTTTTGATGATAAGAATACTGCTGCAGACTGTTTTCTTCCGTAAAAAATATTGGAGACTTTGTCGGAAACTAATAACGGCAGTTTGTGAAATTACAAAATTTAAAAAGAAAAAAAAAATACTAATAAAGATACAATGTACCCTCAACAATGACCATAACTATGGAAAACTGGTACCGCAATTGGTTCCAAAGCCCCAGAATGTCACCCAACATAATGCGTCTGGCGTCTTTTCAACCTGATATCAGGCGCAGCCCCGTTCACAACATTTTTTAAATGTGCTGCACGCCATTATCAGGCGCATTACATAACGAGAACCGTAGAAAAGCTATAGATTTATAGCTTCACTACGGCATTTCTAGGCACATTACAGCTGGAACAAGTGTACACAAATCACTGCAAAGGAACTATAATTATTACTGGGTGTCCAACAACATATATCACTGCAAAAGAAAATTACCCAATAAAACATAACATTTATTAAATATATATTAAAAGATAATACCCCCATGAAAAACACACAAATAGCTCCAGGGAAAGAGAAAAAGAGAAGACTTCCAGTTTGATGATTCACTGAAGACACAGCAGAAAGGCACCTAATCAACAAATACAGTGCCTATAAGGGAGTATAACCTATACTTACCCTAGATAAAACTGCCTAGTTGCGGGGACATTGCTACCTACTTATCTAAGTGCCAGACGAGTTATCATTAGTTGGGTGACCTTTTCTATCTTTCTGTTTATCATATTAGTCACCTATTTTTCTATTGGTCTATTTTTTAATTGTTTTGTTTTTTCTGGTAGCCTAATGTCCCCTGATGAACCCTTATATCTCTAAAGGGGGAAACGTGTCGGGCTTATAGGTTTTGTTATGGATAGATTGTATATATAATTGTTTTTCTATATAGAGTAGGTATTTTCAAGGGATTCGTTTATAGGCGGAGCCGCCCTTTTTGGGGCGATGTCCCCGCAACTAGGGTAAGTATAGGTTATACTCCCTTATAGGCACTGTATTTGTTGATTAGTTGCCTTTCTGCTGTGTTTTCAGTGAATCATCAAACTGGAAGTCTCTTTTTCCTTTTCCCTGGAGCTATTTGTGTGTGTTTCTTGGGGGTATTATCTTTTAATATATATTTAATAAATGTTATGTTTTATTGGGTAATTTTCTTGTGCAGTGTTCTATATGGAAAAAGTGTACTACTTTTCTGAGCCAGAACTGTTGTACAAGTGCAATAATGCGCTTATTTTATGACCTGCTATGTAGCGGGTTCATAAATCAGGCGTATTCTAGACTTATGTTAGGCGCATTAAGTTTGGCGTCTTAACGCCAAATTTCATACATGTCACCCTATATGTTAAAACCTAGGCCTGGTATCCCATGCAAGAGCATTGTATGTGGGAAATATTGTGTCCTAAGACCACTGTAACTTGAGGGAGCACTGTAGAATAAAAATTTAATTGTGCGCCCTATACCTTTTTGATGCCTAATCCTTGTGATTGCATTTGTGAAATGGTTACTGCATTATTTTGCTGTTGGGAACAAGGACATGGGATTTTGAGCAATAAAAACCAGCAGCAGGATGTTCTAAGTTATTTTAAGTTGAAACTGTGATGTTTATAAATTCTTTAGGGTCTGTTTACACGGCAATTGTCCAAATTTGAAATGTTTTAGTGCCATCCCCACGGCCGTGGGAGAACGGCTTTTCTCCTTCACATTGACTTGCACATGTTCTGTCCGAAAACCGGACGGAAGAATGTGCAAGCACAATGTTTTTCAAGCCGCTGGGCGGAAAACCCATGCAGTGGGGACTGCTGCACGGGTTTTCCATAGAAGCCCGTTGTGCTCGTTTGTGCCCGGTTTTTCAGACAGCCTGCGAAACCGCAAACCGTCTGAAAAACCAGCCGCAAACCCGTGCTGTGGGGACATGGCCTTACTTATTATAGAAGTAAAGTGCAATTGTGTGTGTGGTTTACTTTTATAAGCAAAGTGAAGATATATTAGGAGTGTGTTTTCCAGATGAGCTTGGGATTATTTCTATGCCTGTCCCCATATTATTGTTTCTTTTTTAGACTTCTGTTCTCTTGTTTGCAGGCAGTTTGAAAAAGACTTGGAATCTGTTTCTGCAGGAATCCGGCAGCTAAAACGTCTCTCTAGGGTGTTTGATGATGCCATCTTAAAGGAAGAAAGGTATAGTGGATTTATTTGGCGGCGGCATCCCCTGGGTATGTCTGTGCCTGAAGCATTGATCTGATATCAGTACCGCATTATCTAGGGCTGCAAGGGGACATTTAATAAAGCCAGCAACTGTTTCAACCCCCCTTGGCCCCAAGAAATGCATTATAGCTTAAACTACTATCAGTTCTGAGAACAGTCTATGAAAGAACATATATTAACATAATAAAAGTTGTTACAAAATCTGTATAGACCTTTCACAAGCTTATCATGAATAAAGGTAGTACCCGATATGAGGCGCACTACAATGCCCAGCTTGGGTCTCGAAACTGAAGAGGAAACCACATACACAATGCTGCATTCTGAAAGTTTTTTGTTTTTTTTAATGTATTTACAAGGTCAGTCTACCTAGAGAAAACACTAATTATTTTTAAAAATAGAATATTTTGCTTCCCCGTTGCTGGCAACATGTAATAGGATATATGAATTGTAGTTAACTTTATCGTCGTTTAGAAAAAAAAAGGGGGGGGGGCACAAATCCTTACACATTCTTCCTATGAGGCTGTTTAGACATAGGCAGATTCTCTAACAATCTGGCATTTTCCTTTTCTTTGTGATTTTTTTGTTTAAATGGAAGTGGCAGATAGCCAAACATCCTTGTAGAGGTGGTCAATTTTTATACTACTAAAATGAGTACTTCGCATAAGGAACCTTGACTGATGCCACCTGGATTAATGTGTTTGCCATTTGCATGGGATCTGCAGGGTGAATACAAATTACTAAAACAGTGCAGTTTGCCCAATAAAATTTAGGGCCCATTCAAATCGCATTTTTTGGCAGTAGTGGTTTGTCGGAATACCGTGGTGAAGCCAAAGGGCTTTTGTAGGGCAAACATAGTTGTTGTTTTTTTGGAACAATGTTTGCTGTATTTTATGATCGTATACACATTTGGGGCCACATGTATGAAAACTGTTAAGGTCTAAAACTCACTTTGTTGCCCATAGGTTACTATGGGCAAAAAAGTGAGTTTTAGACCTAGACCGTTTTCATACATGTGGCCCTATGTGTCAAACTACGCTTTTCTGTTCAGCACACTTTTGTGCCTGACACACACAGCATATGATTATGAAATAGAGCAAACATAGTCCAAAAGATGCTATTCTCTCTGTTGTTTTCTATGGCTCTGCCACGGTTAATGTCGGGATACTTTTTTCACGATGATATACCGTCAAAGGAGGCACAAACCTTAATTTAAATGGTGCTTACACATACTTTTAGGGTGGCCCTTTTAACAATAGATCAAGGAGGGTCCAACTCTCAGCAACCATATGAGTTGTTTACTGCTGTATACTTTTAGTAGAGGTTGTTCTTGGCAGTTCATCTTTTTCCCATTTATTAGACAAAGCTGCAATACCAAGCATTGCCATTAAGAGAAGAATGACCTAGTGAAACAAGCAGGGCTGTGGAGTCGGCAAGCCAAAGCCCCGACTCAGACTCCTTAATTTCCCAAACCTCCGACTCCTGACTCCCTCATACATGCCGCATGTTTAAGTAATAACTTTACTGTAGTAAATTGGTAACATCAGGCTGTTTATCGCCTTATGATACAATAATCAAGCTATTTAGGTAGAACAGACACTGACAAGCAAAAGGGTAACAATGTTTTGATCTTTTGAACACTTGTGGGTAGAGTTGAAGAAAAAGCTGTATTTGTATCCAAGTCCAGTCTGCACCAACATTGGGAATGTGTAGAAGAGACCTGGGATCAGATTTTGGTTAAGACATGCTTGAATCTGATTCGGAGTCCAGAAGGATTCAGGCAGTATTGAAAACCAAAAGGTGAATTTACCAAATACTAACAAGATAATACAAATTAACATTTTGATTTTTAGGAGCAAAACAGTAACAATGCAGTTACAGGAAAAAAATCTGAGAACTAAGCAGATGCTAAATACTTGCAAGTCAAATTTATGTATAATATAGGTAAGATGACTGTATGTAAAATTACAGTAGCCTCATATACAAAGCTGTAGTGGATGGTGAGATATGGAGCCTGAAAGTCTCAAAAGTTTAAAACATTGTTACCATTTTGCTTGTCAGTGTACAATATATTTATTGGATATGACTTTAGAACACCAAAAAATGGTAAATATGCAAAACACTGCAGGAACATTTGTGGAGTCTCTGAATTTGTTCTGAGAAATAGTATTGCATCTATCAGATCTTGCATAGATGACCTCACATCTGATCTCATTATTTCCAGGATAGAGAACGGCCTCTCTACACTAACTTGGGGGCAAAGCGGTGACCACAGGGGCAACATCTCTAACAATGTCAGAGTATAAAGGAATTGCCTCAGCCGCAGTCAGTTTTGATGAATGGTTGAACTCTTCTACTTCTTTGAAAGCAGGTGAAAAATGTTACTGAAATCTGTTTGCCCTGGGGTCGGGATCTTCTCCCCTGGGGGCAGCGCTTTGCCTGCTCCATGTCATCAATTACACTCCTCATGTGATGAGGCTGTAGATATGGGAGCAGTAGCAATGGCCGAACCCAATTCCTCTTGCTCTTTGCACTGCATCGAACTAACTGGACCAACTTATTATATATTTTGGGAGTCGGTCCCTTTTATGACAACTCCGACTCCTGCAAAATAGACTCCGACTCCACGACTCCGACTCCACAGCCCTGGAAACAAGGACCAATGTAATCCATAAAGATCAAGCGATTGTTTGGGGTAACATCTTGGTGTATCCTGTGCATAGGCATTAACAACCAAGATAAGCCATCTTAACCTCCTTTAAGCAGTGAAAGCATTTTAACTTTTCAGACGGCTTTATCTGAAAAAAGGAGGGGGTGTCAATTTGATTATTAGAAGTACAAAAAATCACTGAAAAAGAAATGATGCTTAGGGGTTCTATTGACAATCACAGAAATCACAGAAACAGCAAAAAACCCTCTTCCTAAAATATAACTTTTATTAATTACAATTAAAAGCCAAAACTAACTTAAACACCTCATATCTTGTACAAGCATATCACCAACCATGCAGGTAAATCTATAGAGGGATAAAGATGCAAAAACAATGCAAACAAATAAAGCAAACAATGTTGCTATTGAATCCTTCAACACAAGTGGATAAGTCGCCCCGATAAGGGCAGTCCCACCTTTAGTAGGCTAACCCTATTAAGCCCTAAATATACAATGCAAAATAACCTGCATGGGTTTCAGAAATGAAAAACAGGCTTACAACCTCATTAATATATCTTGGTGAAAAATAATAGAATTATCTGATAGACCAACTCGCCACCATAGATGTCCCTGGTAGAGAAAGCAGCATGCACTTTAAACAAGCATATAAGATAATTATGCATATAACCATATCAAAAATAGCCCTCGAGATTGCATACTGCCCTTAGTCTACGTAGTCGGTCCCATCCGTTACCCGACGCGTTTCCCCTTGTATTTCAGGGTTCATCAGGGGTCTATTCAATTCTAATCAATGGGTAGTAGCCAAACTGGTGTCCATAGATACTGCCACAGATCCCCCCAATTTGTTGATGCCCTGCATTGTTTTTGCATCTTTATCCCTCTATAGATTTGCCTGCATGGTTGGTGATATGCTTGTATAAGATATGAGGTGTTTGTTAGTTTTGGCTTTTAATTGTAATTAATAAAAGTTATATTTTAGGAAGAGGTTTTTTTTCCCTGTTTCTGTGATTTCTTTTATTATAAGTACAGACTATTTTTGCTACTGATCTTTCTATTCCTAAATGGCTTGGTAATCCAGTTTTGAATCCCATCCGGAGAGTTCACAGGTCCTCTTAAAGCACATCTAGTGAATGTTATACTGAAGCCAAGTGAATGCTACACTATCCAGTTTGTACATCACCAAAATACATGAGACTATTACTGCAATAACTGTATAGAAGAAACCTAGTAATTGCCATCATGTACTCCAAATCATACAACCGAGCTGACATTGTGTTTCCATCTATCATCAGCGACATGACAGTTTCTCTCATTGATAACTGAAGATTGTATTTGGCAGGTAACGTTCCAGAATTTTCTTTGGTGTGTTCTATACAGCTTTGCATGATGTGAATGGATGTACTAACCCACCAGGATGTTTTCTTCCTTCCTTAAACCACTTCCATTCATCTCTGAAAACGCTTGTATTCCTTCCTTATATTTACTCAGTCTGAGATCCTGAAATGTTGTCATATTGTCATGTGTTCAGTAACAAAACTATAAAGATTCAGGAGATGTTTCTATGATTTAGCTCTTATCCTTGCAGCTAGTACTGCTCCTGGCAGGATGTTGATGCTGGTGGCATTTTACCCGAAAAGTAAAAGAAAAGACTTCTCTATTCTCCTAAGCTTCTATGACTACTTGGTAGCATTAAAACTGCTGTTCAATTTGTTTTTTATGCTTTTCAAAAAAAGAAAAATGTCTTTACCAGTAATGGTTTTATTCTCCACGAAGAAGCAGAAGAATAATATGATCTGTAGCAGCGTCTCTGCCGCTGACCTCCTTCCAGTATTCGACTTTTTCCTGCTTTTCTGACAGGCGATAAATGAGCTGTTCTCTTAACAGTCGCACTCGGTAATTGCGCTAAATGCCCTTTTATAGAATAAAGTGGGATTTGAAGTGTTCTAGTTTTTGCCACGGTGCTTTATCTTTTTAAAAAGTTGATCTGAGCAGTATGCAAATCCTCTCCACCAATTTCTGACAAGAGGTTGATTTAGAAAAGCTGTTGTGTAAAAAATGACCATCTCTCTTGCTAAAATAAGAGCATTAATGACTGCTATACACTAATCAGCCATTGCATTAAACTTATATCGGCTAGGTTATTTTTAGGATACCAAAACAGTTCAGACCCATTGATGCATAGAGTTCAATAGACTTCTGAAGGTGTCTTGTGGTATCTGGAACGGAGACGACACTAGACGTTCTTTTAAGGGTATTTTCACACGATGTACTGTAAGCACCGCAGTACATCATGTCTTTCGGGAGCTCGCACTAATACGTGCGTACTCTCCCGGCAGGGGGGCTCACTTGCCCCACTGACATTCATTACTCGCGGAGCGTATTCACCGCAAGCAATTGACATGTCACTTATCTCCCCGCGCATACAATACGATCGGGGAGATGAGGCGTAATCCATAGTTCTCTATAAGAACTATGGATTACCGTAATTTTGGCGCAAATACACGGCGAAATGCGCGCCGAAATTACCCCGTGTGAACATACCCTACAGGTAACCTGTCAGGTGGTTTATTCTACCCTATCAGAGAGCAGGATGAGCTGGAAGGAGAGAAGCTGAGCTCTGTGATATATAGGGTTATGATAAAGGATAGAAGCTGAGCTGTGTGATATATAGGGTTATATGATAGAAAGAGAAGCTGAGCTGTGTGATATATAGGGTTATATGATAGAAAGAGAAGCTGAGATGTGTGATATATAGGGTTATATGATAGAGGAAGAGATGTTGAGCTCTGTGATATATAGATAGGGTTATATGATCGAAAAGGAAGCTGAGCTACAAACTGTTAAGATTTCAACCATTCGTAATCTGGAAGTTTTTTTTTTGTTTTTGTTTTTTTTTTGCTTGCTTTGGCTTTCATTCAATTTTAGGTTACATCACATTAGTGCAGTCCCACTTGTTGGTCTCAATTATTAGAAGAGATTTAGAAGATTTTTTTTATCTGTCTATTAAAGGGGTTTTGCCACAATCTCATTTTATACCTCCTGTATCCAGCTCTTCAGCTCTGTGTGCTCAAAAGGGTGTGTGTGTGATTTGTTTGAATTGCATATCATGTGACCCAGCATGAAGACATCACCAGGCTTTTCATCTCTGAAGTCAAAGAAAGGTCTGTTTAAGTAAAGCATTGTGAGTAGCTGAGAGGTAAAGTTTTTGCCTCCAGGCACAAGGGTCTTAGGTTCAAATCCCTGCAGGAACCAAACTTGTCAATTTTTTTTTCTCTTTATCAATGCACAAACCAGATTGAAGTTTCTTTTTTATTTATTTGCACTGTTTGACTAATTACTAAGGAGTACAGAGGACAGGAGTAGAGTAACGGCACCTGGGGTGTGAACACTCAGTAGCTGCCTGAGAGGAGAGGTGATGTCTGAGCATGTGCGACCAGGACTGAGGAGCTCTCAGCCTTGGTCGTATCTCCTGGAGATGAGCTGTAAACAATGGATCACTAAAGGAGCAGCTAAAACAAAAACGGTGCAGAATTTTTAATAATACTTAATGGTGAAAATGTTTGTTATTTCATATGCAAGCTTCTCATGTCAATTTTACTTCGTGGCAAAACCCCTTTAATCATTTGTGGCACCTCTGCTGGCTCTGACCACTATTGCCCAGCAGTGTATGTAAGATCATTTGACAGACTGGGTGGCATAAGAGGAAGCTGTGACTAGACAGGTGCCAACATCTACTAAATAACTCTGAGAAGCCATTTAACTTAAGAATGTTGAGATCAATTACACTCAGCAAGGAGATGGGAAGGGCTATGAATCAGGAGGGGCACTGATTAAAATGACTACTCTAATGCAGCTCCTAAAATGTCTTCAGAAAGTTAACTCATCCCGCAAAAAAACATGCCCCATATATCGCTTGTACACAGAAAAATAAAAGTTATGACTCTCAGAATATCGCAATGTAAAAAATGTTTTTATTGTATAAAAGCAGTAAAACATGAAAAAAAAATGCATATATTTGGTACCACTGTAATCGTATCATCCTGCTGAGTAAAGCTAACGTGATTTTTACTACACAGTGACAACTGTAAAAAATAAAAAACACTACTAAGATTGCTGTATTTTGTTTATTTTGCATTCCAAAAACCTTGATAAAAATGTGATGAAAGTGTCAAATGAACACCAAAATGGTACCAATAAAAACGCCAGCTTATCCTGCAAAAAAAAAACAAGCGTACAAGATAAGTCCAATGATCAGTACCGGGATCATGCATAAGAGGAGGCTTTATTAAGAGACATACAATAAGAAGCGTGCAAGGTAGGCAGGCAAATCAGAGAGACAAATGAGAGCAGGTCGCTGACTTGTTTCGGGCACGGGAGTTCATAGGAGATTGCCATCTAAAGATAACCAGCCACCTATTTGCTAGAAAAAAGAAATAGGTGAGCTGGTTATCTTTACTTCTTCAAAAAAAAATAAATCAAGCCCCTAATTCACTCCATATACAAACAAATACGAAAGTTTTAGCTATGAGACTGATGACATGAAAACGAAACAAATTTCTATTGGGTAAAAGTAATACAACGTAAACTATATAAAATTGATGTTGTAATTGTACTGACCTGCATAGTAAAGTTACATTATCATGTTTTTTTTTTTTTTTTTTTTTTTCCATTTTTATGGCCCAACGCTAAAAAAAAAAAAAACTGTAAAACACCTGTGGGCCCAAAATGCACAACACACCCGTAAATGAGTTCTCTGAGGGGTGTTGAATCCAAAATGGGGTGACTTCTGGAAGGTTTCACCTGTTTTATATGCCCTGTCATGCACCCAAACAGCAGTTTACACTGACATATAAGGTATTGCCGAGCTTGGAAGAAATTGGATAATACATTTTTAAATGCTTTTTCACCAATGTTCTTTGTGAAAACAAAATAATTTGTGCTAAACCTGTATATAGTTAGGAAAAATGTAATTTGTTTTTCTTCATGCCCCAAGGATAGAAATAAATCTGTAAAACATCTGTGTGGTTATTATACTCATTACACCCATAGATATATTCCTTAACCCCTTAAGCCGAATGCCTGAAAAGTAGTTAATGAGCAGAACATTTTTTTTGTTTTTGCCTCCTTGTATTTCAACAGTTGTAACTTTATTTTTTCAATGACGCAGTTGTTTGAGGCCTCATTTTATTCGAGACGAGTTGTACGTTATGGGGGAATAGTTTAAGTTCACTTATAAATAATTGCAGAATTTTTTTTATTTAAAAAAAAATCATTGTTTTTTATACCATTCACATTTCACACTTAATAACTTATTAGATTAATTCTAGAGGTTATTACGGTTGTGTGGATACCTAATATGTGTAGGTTTTTTTTTTTTTGTGTGTGTAATATATGCACAATTATTTTTTATTAAATATTTTAATTTAATTTTTTTTTTTTTTTACTTTTACTTTTTTTTTTAAATCCGCTTAAGGAAAAACTGTTTTAAATTTTTAATTTTTTTTTAAGCTTGGTAATGTATTAGAATATTAATATATGTTAGTACATTATAATCTGTGTCAGTCTGACATAGGCAGTGATCAGGACAGCACACTCTGCGATCTCAGCGCAGCTGCAGTGCCGGGCGGCACAAACTCCGATGTCTGCAGCGACGTCTTAAGACGTCGCTGAAGACAAACGACCTGCACCAGCCGACGTCTAAAGTCGCCGGGCGGTCGTTGAGGGGTATAGCTTTCCAAATGAGGTATTTTTTAGGTGTGTCTTAAGTTTTACCACCTTAGGCTGTCCTCAAACCTATAATGGCACCTTAAGAAAACCCTATTAAAAATTAGACCCCAATATCCAGTAGGTGCTCCTCCTACTCTGGGGCCTGTGGTCGAGTTGAATAGCCCGCCAGAGGCACATATGGAATATCTCTAAAATCGCCAAAATATGGGGTATTGATATCGATTTGCGGTTCTCTGTTCATATTTACTGTTCTGCAGTAAACAATGTATTAAAATTGAAAATCTAAATTTTGAAATTTCACCTCTTCTTTGATTTAATTTCTATGAAACACCTAAAGGGTTAGCAAACTCTCTTAGATGAAGTCATTTATGGGGTATCTTACATACAGATCCCTCAAAGCCATGTCAGAACTGGACTGATCTCTAAAACAAATGTTTTGCAATTTTTTTTTGAAAATGTTAAAATTTGCTACTAAATTTAAAAGCCTCCTAATGTCATAAAAAAAAAAAAAAAATGATGTTTAAAAAATGATGGCATCATAAAGTAGACCTATGGTATATGTAAATTATGTACTATTTTGTTTGGTATGACTATCTGTCTTACATGTAGAATTTTTTTTAACTTTGAAAATGGCACATTTTTCTAAATTTTCACAACATTTTGATATTTTTCACAAATAAACAAGGATTGTTTTGACCAAGAGTAATTGCTATTTTAAAGCACAATGTGTCACGAAAAAAATGATCTCAAAATCTCATTGATAGGTAAAAGCATTAAAAAGTTATTCCCAGTAAGAAGCATGTCAGATTTTAAAAATAGGGCTTAAAGGGGTTTTGCCACGATGTAATGTTGACGTGGGATCCTCCAAAATGGGTTTTTAATCACTTTTCTAAATATATGTGATTACAAAAATTGCAGTCTGAGAGAGCTACAGCCTTCCTTACATGCCCTTGGTTACTTCAAAGAGTCTATTAGATACGGCCTGACAAGAGCTGGACGGGCTTGCGCAGAGAGAGCTTCTTATCTGATGAGACTGAGCTGCAGAAGTTTTTAAGGCACCGGGTAGCAATATGTTTTCTTTTGTATACAGAATAAACTAGTTGTAGTGTTATTAGATACCTGCTTTACCTGATGACAGACAACATGAAGCTGCTGTGTAGAATAGGTGTTCTCTTTTGTATATAGAATCCACAAGTTATAGTTTGCTTATTTCAGTGAACATGTCACAGGAGCAGCAGCTTATGCAGCTCGTTCTCTGGCTGTGTGCTTCTCTCTCTCTTTCAGCTCTGTGATTTTTGTTTACATTACATTAGCATCTTAGCAGATAAGGCTCCTGACAGTGCAGTCTATCAGGCTGTGTCTTGCTGTATTGACAATCCACTGCTGTACCGTTTATTATTTCACTTAAGTTTTGAGATGCTCCCTTTGATTCGTCACTCCTCACTCATCCCACCCCCCTCTCCTCTGCAGCTTCATGACTCAGCGTGTTTTGTTGACATTCTGCCTGTACTAAGGAGAGACCTACCTAAATGGTCTCTTGGCAAATCCCCTTTAAGTCTTTAAAACTGGGTTAAGGGTTGTCCTGTGCTATGTGCATGGATCTTTACCAACCTCATTCGATGTATGGAACAGTCATAGAAATTTCTACACCTGATCTGCCGTGTAAACCTGTATTTATACCTAAAGGGTCTTTTTTTTTTTTTTTTTTTTTTTTCTTGGAAAGTGTAGTTGTATTAAGAAATTGCATGCATCTAAAAAAATCAAATTTTTTGCTATAAATATATGAAGTTTGCATTTTTCCCACAAGTCCATCTGTATTTTGCCCTCAGGAAAGAAGCTATTTTGAATTACCACAGTGTAATGACCAAGAACCTGCGTTGTACTCGCCATTCTTGGCTGTCTTGGAGAAGTACAAGGAGACTTCAGCGTACACTTGAAGGCTGGACTGAGGTGGCTTTAACCAGTATTGGCAATATTGGCGCACGTTAACAATATAGTATGTGTAACCAGCTTTGGCCTTTAGAAATGTATGTCCATATAACTATTACTAATGGCAGCGCTACATGGGAGGACAGTCTTTCTGCATCCAGGCGTTTATTTACTACACAATAATATTCAACCTCGTTATTAACGGTTTCTTGTGTATTTAATGAAGTAGCATAAGAATGTACTGGGTAATATTAAGTATCAGGTTTTTTTTTTTTCCAAGTTTAAGCTGAAACTGCAGTATTTTGACAGAGAAATTTTGAAGAACTTTTGCTTTTTTTTGGGAATATTTTTTAAGTGCAATTATTATCCACTGTTCAAGGGCATGTTCACATGACATAGGGCCTTATCTATCAAAACTGTCTAACCGTGTTAGGTTATCCCTACTAAAGGGGTTGTCCAGTCTAACAAAGTTTTAGTTAAATGGGACCAAGGTAAGGTATAAAAGAAAAAAAATAAAGTGATCTTTATCTTCTAGTCCCCTGTCGCTACAATTCCAAAGCCTCCGTGATCCGCTTCTCTTAGCTTCCAGGTCCTTATCCTGACATAGTAGAGGCTGTGCCCCATCCACTCACTGCGAAGCGCAAGCTTTTGCTGTTTGTCAGGATGAGAACCTGGAAGTGATGAGGAGCTGAACGTTGTATGAACATACATTAAAGGGTGCGTTCACACTGCAAAGACCAAATACCGGTCAGATTTTCCGTTTGGTGTATTGTCTTTTTTGGCACATAGGGGGGCGGCTTTTGTTTGCGGATTCAAGCTGTCCTCCTTTGCACCCACAGGCTCATGTTCTGCCCGAAAACCAGGTGGAAGAATGAACATGTTCTAAATTTTTCATTACACCAAACCGTCCGGTGGAAAATACGTACAGTGGGGACTGTTGCACGGATTTTCTGTTGTCTATGGGGGAAGCGTTGCATGTTTGTGTTTTTCGAAACCATCTGAGAACCAACTGTCGTAAAAACCATCCAAAATACCATGCCGTGGTGACAAGCCCTAATTGTTCTGATGAGGACAAGCATGAGAGGAAGTCAGTACAAATATGGCCGCCAGCCAGATGCCTGTCTGCACACAGAATGCTTTTAGAACAGATAAACTGACAAAAAGAATTGTGTTGCCCAGTATGTGGTTATAAGTAATAGAACTGAACAAAGTGATGTATTCACTGCATAGCTGTAGCCACGTATCTTGATTATATTAACATTTGATTATGATAAGCTAATGACTTGCTGAGAAAGTTTTTAACGTTTGCTGTACGCTTTTTTAAAGCACTATCCCTTATTTTATAACGTTACAGGCTTGTCTACCTATTTTTGTATTGCTGGAAATGAAGGAAACAGTTTATGTACTTTGTAATATTATCAGAAGTGTGTATATCTTTTGAATTATACTCTTTTCTCACAATGTCTTGTGTGTTTTCTTTGTTGTTTTCATACCAGGTATATTGGATGTATTTGTGAAATCTTATGTATAAAAGCTAATTACTAACAACCAGGTTTGTCAACATTTTCAGATACATACACAAATTGGTTGTTTTTTTTTTTTTTTTTAAATCTGTAAATTTACATATTTTATGCAAATGGCAACATCAATGTTCCAAAAAAATTCCAACCCTGTCCACATGTATTGCACTATGGTTTGTCTGCCACCTCTGACTGTTGCGTTTAATTTAGTATGTGGTAGTATCAATTCAATTTGTTATATAAAGCCAGCTAGCGTACTCCACAAGTATTAAAATGTATACCTAAAAGATAATTTGTTAGGGCTAGTATCTGGCTCATATGTCTAAACTTATTGAGATGTTTGCGGTACGTGGATACAGTAGAGAACAACTTACTAGAACTGGCTACAAAGGGTTACAAAAAGAAGACACTTTATCTTCCAATAACTTTGTGTCCAGGTACGACAAACTTTCCAATATTGTACAAAAAAGCTATCATTAGACTCTGGCACATTCTGCGTAGTGATCCTAAATGTAGTCAATTGTATATTCCTTTGTGAACCATCAACAGGTGACATAACTTGTACATTCCGATATCGAACCAGTTAGATGACAGAAAAGACTTGATGCTGGCCATACAGGTACTTTCCAGTGCATAACATGCCAAAATTGTGTGTCATTCATAAAAGGACAAGTATTCATTATCCCACCCGAGGGTTCGAAATTAAGATTTGGGGTTCCCACATCTTCGATACCAAGAATGGAATATACTTACTTAAAAGGGGTTTTCTCACCACCTCAGGCTACCTCCTCTGTCTGCTTTTAGTGTTTTCATTTTCCAAAAAGGTGTCGTGTTTACCATGTGCTTGAGAGCAGGACTGCTGAATATATCATCTCACATCCTGCCATAATGTGCCCGCTCCCAGTGTTGAGAAGGCTTCATTCTTTATCGACATTGGAAGTCAGACCAGCATCACAGCAGATGTGACTCATTGCAGTCACTGTCCATCCATTCTGCTCCCCTCCCCTATAATGCGGCCAAATAATGTTCTCTTTCTGATCAGATCAGCAGTATAGCTCTTTTTGAGTCTTGAATTGATGCTAAACCCACCCTATGCCTGGCTAATTCTCTTGTTTCCCAACGTAGGAACCAACAGGTGAATAAGCAAAGCAGAGGTTCTCTGTAAGCTTCAGTGCAGGGCCGATTATATGAAGAGGATCCAGAAACATGTAAAAACTGTTATAGAATACTGCAGGGAAATAAGAGCTCCCTCCCATGAGCTATAACACAGTGTTGAAACGACTACACAAGGAAACAGTGGCGACTGCTTGTGTAGACCACGTGTACACAATGCTGATGTTGTGAAATGATTCAGGGAATGCATAATAGCCCTGAATCATTTCTCAACATAGGAGGAGGACCAACTGTGACGGTTTGGCTTCAGAACAGAACGTGTGCGCTCCTGAGAATCCCGCCATGGGGGAAGCCATAATTACACTGAGAGCAGCAGCACCAAATAGAGAAGGCACATCATGGTCGTCACTATAGAAACTCCTGGTGCACTCTTACCCATATGGTAAAATGTATATACGTCAAACAAGTACATCGATAAAAGTACGCATTAATGGACATAGGTTTCATGGGGTTTTTTTGTTTTATTCTCCTTTTTGTACAACTCCAGCCCCCAATGCACTATTTTTATATATATATATATATATATATATATATATATATATATATATATATATATATTATTATATATAATTTTTATTTTTAATTTAACTTTGTTACCCTTCTCTTTAACTTAAAGTTATATGAAAACAATTACCAACAAAGTTTGTGGGATAATTTTATTAGTTTAAAAACGGACAGACATCAAAAAGTATACTGGCTGTAAAAATGTTACATTTTCATTTTAGAAATACATACTAAATTTTACATATTTTTTTCCTGTATTATACAAGGCATCCATAAGAAATATAAACCATCTGTCACCAGGTATGACTTTTAAATTTATTAACAGACACCTATTTTATATATTTTTTTATTTTTAAAACTAGACATATGGTTAAAACTGTAGACCCAGAAACCAGTCTATATTCTTCCACTGGAATTCACAGTAAACATCTTATCACAAATATATAAAAATAAAATACTCATTTCAGTGATGGGAAGTCATGAATTTGCTTAGGAACCTGATTTGCGCTCAGGAATGGTAGCATTTTATTAATTGTGCATATAGCTTTAGAGCGGAATTTCAACCACCTTGATTAGCGTTTAAACCTTTAGGCAAAGGTGAATAAAGACTATTACCAAATACATTGCTGTTCTGATTTTGCTTCATTCCAGAGTTAGAGCAGTTCTTAACTTCAGCTTGTGTACAGAAGGTTCCCTAGTCTACTAACCACCCCTCTGCTCTGGAGCCGGTGCCATCATTACCTACTTTATCTTATTAGCACAAGTACTTATCTTTAAAGCTATGTTCACACGGCTATGATTGGGGCTCGTTTCGGTCCGTATTTCGCGCCGTACTGCGCTCAAATACAGGCGAAATGCGCCCCAGTCATTACGGTAATCCACAGTTCTCATAGAGAACTATGGATTACGCCTCCTCTCCCCGTGCGGCTTATAAGTTACATGTAAATTACTAGCGGCTAATACGCACCGCTATTAATGAATGTCTATGGGGCCGCCGGGCTGCCCCCCCTCTGCCCCGCAATTATGCCGTGTGAACATAGCTTAATACTGACAAACTTGAGGCTGCCTGAGAAGGCTTTCAGAAGGAGACATTTTAGATAATATGAGTACTTTGTGTATGATTTCCTTGAGATCTCTGCTTGCTTTTATTGAATCAGAGGGTTTTTTGTTTATTAGAAGAGGGAAATTTGTTAGTTATACAAGTGCACAATACATCACAGGATAGACCTTACATTTATGTAATTACATAACCAAGATTATTTTTTTCTTTTATAAATGAAAGCTTGTTATTCTATGTTTGTAAGCAGAGATCTTAAAACCAATGAAGAACTAATACACAGAGTATTTTTTTTTAAATGCCTACCTTTTCCTTCTGTAATATAAAATGCTAAATGTTTATTTTATTTCTCTAATACTGTACAAACTCTTTAAGTCAGAGCTTAACTTTAAAAAAGAATGTGTGTTGTTATTTCCCAAATTACTTTTAGAGTAATATGTTGTAAGAATTGCTTTCCCCCCAAGGTGCACCTTTATGAATATTCATCCACTGGTCCAGTGCTCTACATCCATCACATATACCATAAAACTGTGCCATTAGGCACTAAAAGTGATAGACACAATTTATTGAACACTCCCAGTACAATATATATAACACTCTGGCATTCATTGGGAAGCAGAGGCGCCTTCAGCACCACGGTTGCATTTTCAATAGTGAGACTTAAAATATCATTCATCCCAAAGTGTTAGGATATATACATCTGTGTGTGTTTTATGTATATATATATATATATATATATATATATATATATATATATATATATATATATATATATATATATATATATATATTATTATGAATGTGGAAAAGACAAGCAGTGATAACACCACAGGCAGTCAACACATAGATCATGAAAGGGCCAAGCTGTAATTTATAAAAGAAGTTTTGGATCTGTTTGTAGCTGATATATTGATTTGGGGCTTAGTGTACAATGTCTCCTAAGAAGAATTAAGTCAATACACTGATTTGTAAAAATAAAAATTACTGGCACCCAGCTCTATAGCAAACATGCACGGTTATATAGTCATGTCTCTATACCTGACTAAAGCACACACAATGGTCTTTTTGAGACCTGTGTGTCATTGCAGTCTTCAGCTTGGCTTTCAAGGGTTTTCCGTTTCATCGATATGATATGCCATAAATGCCCACGAAAGTCTCTGTTGAGAACAGAGGGGTGGTTAGATCTCTTCTATTTATTTCCTAGTAGAGCATTCTGACCACCTCTCCGTTATTAAAGGAGAATTTCAGGGCCCATTCCAAAGGTAGGACTGGCACTGATTAGAAATTAGTGGAATGTCCTATTGGTTTGTTATAAATGTGAGAGACAAGTAAACTCATTTTTTCTGAAGTTTGCTAATTAGTGGCCTTACCATTAATGCACCTTGGCCACAATGTGACTTCAACGTTTGAATTTGGCCTTGAAAGAATGAACCATAGCTCTAAAGGAAAATATTTTCTATACTAAGCCAAGGTTAAAGGGGTTGTCTCACCATGCTGTTTCATAATCACAGCTCGCACACTCGCACTTCGTGGTTAGGCTGTGGGTGAGTCTACAGTGATTGGCATACCAGCTATTCTGCTATTCCTAGCTAAGCATTTAGGGTATGTTCACATGACTTACTGTACACGCTGCAATATGCTGGGTGTTTTAGAAGTACGTGCTGGCCAGTACGTACTTCTAAACCGTTCTGTGCCGCTTCCCGTAGACTTTCACTTTCCACAGTGCGTAAGTGCAGGGAAGAAGTGACGTGTCATTTCTTTATGCGTGATGGAAAAGGCGGCAGGTAATCATAGCGTTCAATAAGAGCTATGAATTACCATGTTTGCTGTCCTTACTTTGGGCGTATTGCATTTACGCCCCAAAACATGCTCTGCAAATACTCTATGTGAACAAACCTTTGCAGTGACATGAGTGCAGGAGGTTTATAAACTGTAGTGCACAAGGCTACATTGCTCTAAAGAGTTAAAACCTGTCATTAATTTAAATAAACAAGCTGCTGTACTACTGATAACACTCAACATGGAGTGACTCACCATGGTCAGACAGGTCTACTTGGAGCAAACAGAGCAGAGAAAGAGGTGGTCAGTAACCTAGAGAAACTTGTGTATATAAACATCTGCTTTATCTACTGAAATTAAAATAGTGATGTCTTTGTTAATACTCTTTACCTTTTGAATACTTGTTCAAAGCTATTCATTGTGGTGAACAAACCCCTTAAATTCCAGTTCCTTATTAATTGATACTTTTTTTTTTTTAAATCAACCTTTTTATTTCTTGTATGAAAAACCAATAACAAAAATATGTATTTGGTAATATTTAACGGGTAGCTCAGCTCATAGGTCCCTTTAAAACAAAAAAGTCATATTTGCCTCACCTTCGTTCCATCTCCGTGCTGTCTTCGCCGGCTGCCAGTCTTCCATTTTCTTCTTTCCACTTCCACTTGAGCCTATCAGCACACTACATCACTGTTCAGAAGCATCATCCGAACGGTGATGTAGTTGAGTGGCACGAGACTGCAACTGCAGCAGTGACATGCCGTCTGGAAGACAGAAAAAGACCGGCGGCCGGTGAGGCGCTGGAATGAACATGAGGGCTGAAATGAGTATAACTTCTTTTGCTTTAAATGAGCCCATCTATGCTCCAAATGTAGATGGAAATTTAAGCTGGAGAACCCTGTTAGTTAATGAGGCATCCAGAAAATGATCCTAGGGTTGCCCACTATTTGATGGCAGGTGCCTTAGGCTATGTTCACACGGCTTATTTGCGGGGCGTAATTACGCCCCACAATTACGCCGTGTGGATGGGAGCGGCACGGGAGCGGGGGGGGGCCGGAACCTCGCCGGCCCATAGACTTTCATTACCAGCGGCGCTTATACGCCGCTGGTAATTCACATGTCACTTATCTCCCCCCGCCGTGTATTCACCGAGCAGGGAGAGGAGACGTAATCCATAGTTCTCTATGAGAACTGTGGATTACCGTAATGACTGGGACTTATTCCAGCCGTAATTCGCGCACTACGGCGCGTAATTACGGACTGAAATACGTCCCATTTTAAGCCGTGTGAACATAGCCTTAGAAAGCAAGTGCACGTGAAATCAGACACTGCAGTTGCATACTGTTATGATTACATGGGCCCCAGGGCCGATTACATTATAACGGTCTACATCCATGTTCCGACGGATCCATGGGGAAAAACAGTGCAAACGTAGTCACTCTTGTCCTATGTTAGCTCTAGCTCCTGAGCGTAAAGGAATCGGCGTGGGATTCACAACTAAAATCTGAACCAGTTAAGTTTCGATGTACAGTAGAAAAAAAAAGAAATAGGATATATTGACAACCTGCAGAAGTCTCTGTAACATCCCACACATCTGATTGAAACATGGCAAAGTCCGTGTGATTGCTACAGAAGAAAACAAACCTAGGGAACAGGTTTTAGTTGCAGAAATGTCTGCAACAAATCTGTTGTATATGAATATACCCCAAGAGAGTTGTACATTGTCTGAGTCTTTCAAGAACTTTCAGTAGCAGATTAGAGATAGACACCTGCTAATTATTATAACCATATGACACTACTATTGCTCATGGCTTGTGAATGCTGCGTTTTCTTGGTAAACTGAGCAGCACATCGTACTCCATAGTTCAGATTCATGACTCCCCACATATAAACACAGGATAATAGGTATAGAAATCTTGACGCCAATCACCTGGAAATATAGAGATATAACATGCCACACACTAAAACAAGAATACTTTGGTCAAGCAGTAAGATATCTTTTCCAGTACCAAACACATAGGCGGACATATCATCAACACTGTAGACTGAAGTAGCGGTTTTATTTAGATCACTTTGCTTAGAACATGCCATGTGGGTAATATTATGGCAGAGAAGTCCCTTACATACAGAATACAAAACTGATTTTCAAAAATCCCATGTAACAGCGAAGTCTCATAAAGGTGCTGGGTTACCATCAGGTGAGCATCAAAGAATGGGATGAAAATGAGAACCTACTAGTTCAAAAGGATTCACTCTTTTACATAAACTTTTTGATCTCAAAAACATAGAATTCCTGTCTAAACAAGGTTTTATCGGTTCATTCTCTAGCGGCTGAACATATGCAAAAATTTATAAGGTTCTAGAAGAATGGAGTGTTAAAGATAAAAAATAAGTTGCATGGAAATCAGATTACATGTCTTATTGTTTTGAATAGGAATATCTGCCGTAGTTCTTATCAATGGAAAAATATGAAAGTGAACATACCCTTATTATATTCCACTGACATTTAGGGTATGTTCACACGGTGTATTGCGGCACGCACTATACGCGCCGCAATATGTCGGGTGTTTTGGAGCGACGCGCTTATTAGCGTTTCCTTCCAAAGCATAGGGTGGGGTGGCCGGGCGCCGGCCCCATAGACATTTATGGTCAGCGGCGCTAAAGGTATGTTCACACAGCTAAAGGTATGTTCACACAGCTTATTTTGGCGTGCATTTTGCCGCGTATTGTGTGTTATACGTGCCGAAATGCGTGCCACAATTACGGTAATTCATAGCTCTCATAGAGTTTTCACTGTAAGGCCTAATGAAAGTCTGACACTTCCTGGTCTGTAGAGAAAACGTTTCAGCAGTCTTCTCACTATTATCACATGCTGGATTACACTGAAAGGTGATACCAATGTGTAGATAACACAGAGGTGATGGTCACAGCTCACATTTCACTACACACTGACCTCTTCCCAGGTTACAGAGCATGCTTAAAAAACTTGCTCATAGAATTCAATGAGTCAGCTTCTGTTTACAGGCTCCTATGTCCCTGCAGCTACAGTAAAGCAGGTTCATATATGTTGTTAAAAGCAGCTCAGGCAAAATGGCTGCCCCAAATTAATATACAGAATGCAAAAATCTACAATAAGAAGAAAAGAATATCCGAGGCTTGATTTAATTAGATGTAAAAAATGTGGTGATCTACTCTCCAATGGATCTGCAGCAAGACTAAGCCATGCAAGCTATCAATTAGAAATGTAAACCCAAATGGACTTTATTAGTAATGTGAACAGAGCCTTACATTTCATGCCTTAAGACCTCTTTCAGATGTCTGCAATAAGGGTGCATTTTAGCATCCAAATTATGGCCAAAATACCCTGACCCTCACAGTCTTACTAAACTCAATTTGAGTAAAAGAGGACTAAGTCCAATCCAATAGAACAGCAGGAGAATGTAAAATGGGCAGACATCCAAAAGAGGTCTCCTCAATTTTTTTGTTTTCTATTCAACAGAAAATAACATGTTGATGACTAAACTTTGGATGTTCCTTTCTTTTTCATCTGTGTTGACTTTGATGGGTTTGATGTAAGTTTCTTATTTGTGAGGTTTTAGTTAATTTTATGGATTGGAAAAACTAAATAAAAGTTGGAAATTGATTTTATTTCTAAAAAAATTAAAAGGAGATTGTATGTTACACAGGAATATTTGTGGAGACCACACTTAAAAATCACTGTTAAACATTTTGTAGAATTTTCCAGTAGGTGGCGGTATTGCTGTGCAGAAACTTAAAGGAACTTCTGACTGTCGATCAGAATGCAAACATACATGATCCACAGGTATAGACACTGCTTTAGGGAAATAAAGCTACCACTAGATGGATAATGAGAGATGCAATAATAATATAGACAGGACATGATATAAACTTTTACACAGAGTCACAGAAGCATCAGTTCAAAGAATTAATAAAAGCATGAGTATACTGCTTTAGCTGTAGCAACCATGGATCTAGGGAGGTTAGAGAACACTCAGGTTCAAGAACCTGATACCTTTTTGTAATAAACTTGATGGCTTTTTGTTGTCTAGAAGTACTATGTAGGTTTCCTGTAATTAGGTGATGTGGGCTCATCTTATTTGCTATGGGACCCTATGAATGTTAGGTACGCCCCTAAATACAGGTAATAACACTAGGGGCGGCATGTATGAAATTTGGCTTTTGAATGCCAAGTTTCATGTGCATAATAATAGCCTAGAATGCGCCTGATTTATTAACCCGCTCTACTGCGGGTCATAAATCGGTCTCATGCTAGCGCTAACACGACATTTCTGGCTCAGGTATACCACTTTGAAAGTGGTTTACCTGTTCCAGAAGTAATGCGCCTAGAAATGCCATACCGAAGCTATAAATCTATAGCTATATCTGCCGTCTTTTCAGCCTAATATCCAGAGTTCATACATGCCGCCCTTAGTGTTATGTATAGTGAGGATATTTGCTCTTTGGTGTTCTTTCATTTACTGATCCCTTAGGCCTTATTAAAGGGATTTTCCACTACTGCCTACCGCTTCCCACTGCATTAAAATATAGAAATAACTTCTACTTGCCTCTCTCATTGCCATTCTTTTAGCACCAACAGAGGCCCAGTATCCCCACCAGTACCTCACGGATGATGACCTGCTCACATAACTGCGAGCCAATCACTGGCCTAAGTGGTTACGTGTCCTCATGTACAGGACTGGCAATGGGAGAGATAAGTATTTGCCCTTTTTTCTATTTTATTGCAGCCAGCAGGTATTTCGAAGGAGTGGAAACCCCTTTTAAGCATACCCCAGTGTATGACTTTTTCTTAAGAGTGTTTCCCTAATAATTTAAAGGGGTTTTACTAATATTAGAAAAGCATGGCTACTTTCTTGCACAAAACAGCACCACACCTGACCACAGGTTATATGTTGTTTTGTAGCTCCCATGAAGTAAATAGAGCTGAGATGCAATCCCATACTTAACCTATGGGCAGGTATTGCACCATTTTTGGAAGAAAACAGTTTTTTTTTTTTTTTTTTTATAACTCTGGCCAAACGCTTTAAAGGGGTTATCTGGGAGTTTGAAGATTTCATAGAAAATTTATAAACAGCATTTATATTAAAAAGTAAAGATATTCCACTACTTTCATATGTTTCTTTTATTTTTCTTTTGCCTCCTTATTCAGTTCGTAAGATCCACTTTTTGCAGTGAAGCTTCATGCTTGTAGGAGTGGCAGTAGTTCTCCAGCATTTCTGTCCTACAACTCCCAGACTGCATTGCAATCTAGAACTTCCCTTCACAGTTATATCTGCTAGGGTCTATGTGCCGAGATACATGTTGCAGGGGACTGTTCCTGAGCTAAGCATGGTCTACACCCACTGAGAAATGACAAACCGTTCATTGAGGCAGAAGCAAAATCATGTGATCATTGCATGTCACATGGTTTGTAGAGGAGAGGGGAGGACATGACTCCACTGTCTTGGGGTAATCCTAGACTCTGCTTTATCTTTCAAACCACACATCCAAGCCCTCACCTCTGCCTGCCGCCTCCACCTGAAAAACATCTCTCGCATCCGCTCATTCCTCGGCTATGACACTACAAAAATGCTGGTCCATGCCCTTGTCATCTCCCGCCTAGACTACTGCAACATCCTTCTCAGTGGCCTCCCAGCTAGCACCCTCGCTCCCCTCCAATCCATCCTTAACTCTGCTGCCGTCTTATCCACCTCTCTCCTCGCTACTCCTCTGCCTCTCCCTCTGCCAATCCCTTCACTGGCTTCCCATTGCCCAGCGAATTTATTTCAGCTACTAACCATGACCTACAAGGCTCTCCATGACCTCTCCCCTTTCCATACATCTCTGCCCTAATTTCCAAATATCTCCCCCCACGCACTCTCCGCTCCTCACAGGACTTCTCCTCTGCTCTCCCTTATCAGCTCCTCTCACAACGTCTCCAAGACTTTCCGTGCTTCACCCACACTCTGGAACTCACTGCCCCAACACATCAGACTCTCTCCACTTTCACCAGCTTCAAAGCAACCTGAAAACCATTTCTTCAGGCTTGCCTATAACCTTCACTAAACTTGTCACTACTTCCTCCACAGACATGTCTGCCCCCCACCTCCTGTCTCTTTCCCCCTCCTTGTAGATTGTAAGCCCTTGCGGGTAGGGTCCTCTCTCCCTCTGTGTGCCAATTGTCATTATCCCTTATCACTGTACTCGTTTGACTTATGTAATGTATGTAACCCCTCGAATGTACAGCGCCTGGAATCAATGGCGCTTTAAAATAAAAAAATAATAATAATAACTTTAATGTTGAAAAATGGCCTTCACAAACAGACAACCGGCATCATTTAATGCCTATACAAGCACAATAAATATACAGTGCCTTGCAAAAGTATTCGGCCCCCTTGAACTTTTCAACCTTTTGCCACGTTTCAGGCTTCAAACATAAAGATATAAAATTTTTATTTTTTTGTGAAGAATCAACAACAAGTGGGACACAATTGTGAAGTGGAACAAAATTAATTGGATATTTTAAACTTTAGTAAAAAATAAAAAACTGAAAAGTGGGGCGTGCAATATTATTTGGCCCCCTTAAGTTAATACTTTGTAGCACCACCTTTTGTTGCGATTACAGCTGCATGTCGCTGACCTGTGATGTAACGATCAGTCTCTTAGAGCCGCTCTTACTTGGATATAGTATCCTGCATAATCCAGGCAGTGCGAGCTATTCAGCCTACAGTCAAGTCCATAATGTCCAAATCGCAATGTTTTGGGGGAAGGACATGCCCCCTTTGTCAAGAGTCGCTGAAAAGCACGCACTGCCCCAATTATGTAGGATACTATATCCAAGTGAAAGTGGCTCTAAGAGACTAATCGTTACATCACAGGTCACATTTAAATATTTATATTAATTGTGCTTGTATAGGCATTATATGATGCCGGTTGTCTGTTTGTGAAGGCAATTTTTCAACATTAAAGTGGAAAAAGTGAAAAATCTTATGCGTATGGTTGAGAGACACCAGCAGTGCGTTTGTTGTGCTGAGACTACTACAAATGGGGACTGTCACTGGCCTGTGGGACTAAAGTGCATAATTTGACTTTGTGTAATTGATATGACTTTTTGACTGGTCCTACACAGCAGGACAGTCAAATTTCAAGTGTGAATTACAAATTTTAATATAATACAGTTGTGAGCCCTATAACAAATGAAGAGAGAATCCCGGAGAACTTCTTTAAAGGGGTTTTCTCACTAGAAGAATTGCTTTTTATGTTAAGTATCTTGCAAAAACAAGTCACTTTTTAATATATGTCCATTAACAGTGTCCTACCTATCCAAAGATATCCCCATTTGTATGGGTTGCACCAGCTCCTCAGGTCGCTACAGCTATAGACCTGTTTGATCTCTCATCATAGGCTGCCAGCACTGGTTGCTACAGCTACAGACCTGGCTTTTACTGCAGCCTAGTAGAAGCCAGTAAACACAGCCCTGAATTCAAAATGACACCAAGAAAACAGAACTGAGGTAAGATGACTCAATGTAGTGAGACAACCCCTTTAAGCTTCCGTCTAGGTAGACTGCTTGCAAATATTTGGTAGTAGAACTGGAACATGTGTTTTATTAATTCACCAGTGCCATTAGGCTTTAAAGACGGTTAGAGCATCTGTAAGATATCCATTTATAAATACTATACTAATAATAAGTGAGAAATTAACTGCATTCTCACAAATATTGGTACCATTTGCAAAATGACTTTCTCTCTAAATAAGGAGTAAGTATGTCCCATAATGTCCTATGTAACGACATTAAATTCATCAGTGTCACAAAGCATGGAAATTTCTGTAAATTGCTCACATCACTTGTTGGAGTTCATCTTATTCAGTTTTTTTTTTTTTTTTTCTATTAAACCACTGGATAAACTCAAAATGTGTGTTACACTAAGCCTTCGCCAATCTATTTGACTATAGTTATTCACTATTTTGCTCATGTGACTTAATTTAAATGTAGCTCAAAAGGGGTAATGTTTCTATTCAGGAAGAGGCGCCAGGTACGTATGTGGAGACCTTGACACCTTGGTTGCTTCACTTAAATTTAAATACATTCTAAAAGGCTCATGAGAAAAAAGTGCTGACTCTGCAACACCACCTGATGTAGCACTTCTGGCTCACTGAGCCCTGTAATGTGAATGGGATTAATGCCATACCAGAAATTCATCTGCAGATGCTTGTTGTGGGATGTTGCCCCTCCTCGGTGCAGAGTAGAACACCGGTTGGTGAGAGGTATTATTCTCTCCTGTTGGTAACCCAGCAAAGTAATTGCATTATTGCAGATTTAAAAAAAAATATATGGAATTCAAGTTGTGGCATTAGCCATGCTCTATATTACACGTTTAACAACTCTACCTTTTATATAGATAACATATCTAACAGGACATAGCCAACCAAACAACTATTAAAGATAAAGCATATACAGACTACCAACTGTAATAGCTTTGACTAAAAATATCACGGAAGCTTGTAATTATATACAGACACTGCCTCTGTCGAGAAAGATCATGTGTATGCCCTGTGCAGAATTCATTGTGGTTTCCCAGCATTACAAAAAGAACTTTCCTGGTCCCTTACAATAATGACCTTCTATCTGGGAAAGGTCGGTTTGGTCTATCAAGCGATCAGTAGGTATTAACCTTGTCTTTGTCTGAATAATTGCTACCTTGCACTTTCTCACTCCATACAAGAGGCACTAGGAGGTTTAGTGGTTAATGAATGAACAACACCAATTCTTACAAGAGGTAACACTGAGTATTTAGAGTGATATCTACAGCTAACCTACCATTAGTACTAGACCACTGAGGTGAATCATGACATTAAGTACTGTTTTCATAGTATACAAAGTTAAAACCTGCCAGATTCCAGTGCACTTTAATAAAATGACTTAGTATTGGTTATATTTAGCTAAGGCAAAGCAGAACACTATGTTTCTTCAAGGAGAAGATGATAATAGAAGTCATAGTCGATGCTATGGGATAATCACAAGTGATGAAACATTGGTAGTTATATTCATAGGCTTATTACCAGAGGCTAAGGCAAAATATAGCCACCTTTTCTAAGGGTTTGCAAAATGCATACTTAATGTTTTTAGAACAGGCTGAGTTCCTCTTTGTTTGGATTTCTAAATCATAAGCCCCAGGTCCTAGGTCCCAGTACAAACCACTCTGGTGGCTGGTGGGTTTGGGTGCTACTGCTACCTCTGCATCTATTATAGATCTGCCATTATGCACAGCCAGTCTTCTACTGCTGTTTTTGGAGGGATAGTGTTGACCAAAAAGTAGTGCTAGTTACTATAAAGTGCACGGGAAGCAATCTCACCTTTTTATTTTACTATGTTATTTCGTTTACTAGGACTTGCAGCATACCATAGACTAAAGACTATTTTGTCTTCTTGGAAATACTGCATTATTGTACTAAATGGTAAATAAGCCCCAAGTTTTGGTAAACCATGACAAGAAAGCAGATAAATAAGCTGTAACTATTGTTTTCAAATGTACTTACATATGTAGCAAAGCTGATGGTGATAGCATAATGCTCCATGCACCAATGCACCATGATATTACAACACAGAAAGTTATCTGTCAAGTTTATCTATGGAACATCTGTATGATCATGATGTGATCACCAGGTTCTGGTGACTATAAATTTTAGTATACTTAGGCCGCAGAGGGATAATATAGGATTGCACTGAAAAATTGTGACATAAACCTGTCAATTATCCATTGTAAAAATATTCCACCGTTGCAGAGTGACATATCCTAGAAAATGGAGGATGTAAAAAAGCATTAGAGGTGAGCAAGTTTTTTTAGTCCATAGCAGTGTCTACCAAACCTGTCCAGAAGGAACCCAAATTGGCCATCTCTTGAGGATTAGAAGAATCCCCTAATACATCACTTGTTGGAGTTTCTTCTAAAGAGGATTGGAAAACACTTGTCAGTACCACATCTTTTCCACACCTCCCCCAATATCAGGCTGAAATATGGGGAGCTTTAGGCGTTATATATACCCTTATATATACAAATGTGTGTTATAATAAAAAAGATACAATGTAATCATTAATTAGTGTCTAGAATTCAGCCTTATTCTCAAACATGGCACATGAACCTGCCTAGCTTGTTCAAATGACCAGCCTTAAAACACTAATTCACAAAGAGGTGAAATCCTCAAATTTGCATATCTCTTATACTAAGTTACATGTTGAGTATAGTCCATTATTATATAGATAACACCTAACAATGCAATATCCAGCCTCATTGCACTGGGGCTTTTAGATGCTGCCTGTTGTTATAGATCATTCACCCTCAAACTCATCTATGTATAGACATGCTCACATTGTCTTAGTCATGGTGCCTCTACAATTCTGACGCTACTTCTCTAAGGGTGGTTACAAAAATTTTTGGAAAAACTGTGCTGCTGTTTTTGCTGCAATCCGTTCCCGACTTTGGCTTAGAAACAGAATAACAAACTGCCGTAAAACTACGTTTTTCCAAAACACCAGTGTGTGTGCGAAACCAATCTAAAGCCTGGTTCACATCTGCGTTGATGGTTCCATCCCAAGCCCCCATCCCTCAATTTGCCCCAAATGACAGTAAAAATAGTGCAGCATGTTGCACAATTTTTTCCATTAAAATGACAGACATCACGACATAGACCTGATGAACTCCACTGTAGTCAATGGGGCCTATAGGTTTTCATCATAAAACTGAAACAGTTCCACCTTTGCAACGGAGACTTCGAATAGAACCTCCGATGCAGATGTGAACCTAGCTTTAGGCTGGTATTTCACATTGGCTTTTTGGGAAAAATGTTGCATTTTTTCTGGTGTTTTTATTTGCTAGTAAAAGCTGTAAGGTGCTAGCTGGACGTCAGTAGGAAAATCTAACACACTAGATACATAGCTTTTTTCTTTTTGTGTGTGTTTTTTCTTTCCTTCTCTTGAGTGCATCTTTTTGAGTCAGTGTTGTTTTTTTTCCAAACGCAGCATGCTGTAGATATGCAGTTTTTCTGGCAGTTTGTGGCATTTTTATCCAATATATCTGCTTTTTTAATTTATTTTCTTGGTTAAAATAGCGCTTGTTTTAATTTGCCATTTTTTTGTTGTGTTTTTGTGGCTTTCTTCACATCACCAATCATGTGATTTAAATATAAATCATTGGAACACCTGATCTCTAAATTGCTTAATTTGTTATAAGAAAAGCAGCAGAAAAAAATGCCACCAAAATTACATGTATTATGACATATCAGTTTTAAGAAAGCATTTAGCACTTGAAAAATCAGTTTGCTTTTCATTCAGCTTTAGAGGCTTTATAACTGCAGCCACTTCATCTCCTGGACATTGTCTACCTCGCCTCAACAACAATAGGTGATAGTTTCCTTTTCAATTTAAATGAAAATTATAATTAAAATTCCCACCTGCTCCCACTAGATTGTGCCATCGTGTTGTTTTGTTCTGAGGTTTTTGGTCCACAAATCTGCTTTATGTTATACAATTCAGGCAAAGGAAGAAAATCTAGGTCAGTGCTGCTACTCAGTAAAGTTAGCCATTTTATATTGGCTCAATTCTCTGCATAATGTAATAGTGCTTAAAGATCCTAGGACTAAACTAACTGTATCTAAAACACCAAGTGACCATGCTGTTCTCTATAGACGTGTTGCTTCCATTGATGGAAATGCATAAAGGGGAATCTTTAAGGACCCACTCCAAATCACTGACAGTGCTATGTTAGTGATGTTGAAACAAATTTAATCACTTATACACCCTATGCTAATTAAATGCTAAGAGTCCCTTGAACAATCCTGGCAAGCGTCTTGAGTGATTAACTTTTCCAAACCCTTCATCGTCTGCAGTCGCCATTATACTATGTGCTAGGGTAGGCACTCAGTAGGGGAGGATCTGAGAAGGTTTACTGTTCAAAACTTAGATAAATTAGGGCGACATGCATGAAATTTGGCATTAGACGCCAAATTTCATGTGCTTAATAATAGGCTACAATACGCCTGATGTATGAAGCCGCTCTACAGCGGTTCATAAATCAGGCGCATTCTAGCGCTCGGGCGACAATTCGGATCAGGTATACCACTTTGAAGCGTTATACCTGTTCCAACTCTAATGCATCCAGAAAGCGAAGCTACAAATATGTATCACATGCTACAAATATGTAGCTTTGCTACGGTTCTAGTGTGCCCGGCCTCACGAGTGGCGTGCGGGAGATTTAAAAATGTATGAACGTTGCTGCACCCATAGGGCTGTAAAGACGCCCAGATATCTGCCTCAGCCCCGTTCATACATGTCGCCCGTAGAATCTAATTAGCACACACCGTGTGAGTGATTAAAACTTTTTCCCAGTGATGCTGCTACTGTGGATATGAACATAGATATGGTTAAATGGGATCTGTCACATTGAACATGTTATCTGATCTGCTAGCAGCATGTCATAGAGCAGGAATATCTAAGCAAACTGATATATCGTTTTGTTGGGAAAGATTCAGTAGAATGAGTTAAGGAGTCCAATAGGCGGTATTATGAGTGTTTGACAGCCTTACTTGAATTATTTAGTATTCATTGATGGCTGTCAATCACTAATACTGCCTCCTGGACTCCTCCACTTACAATAAGTTATTCTGCATATTTCCCCTCAGAACTGTACAAAAGTAATTGGTTCTAGGATGACTATTATATGTTGAAACCATAATTCTGTGGAAAACTGGTAACTGGTCCCCAAAAAGTTACCCAACACAATGCAAAATAAGGGATAAAGAAAATGAAGCAGATAACTAATACATATAGAGCTCTTACATATAACTGTCAGAGCTGCTGGAAAGCACTTTGTTTCAGGACAGGAGTTTCTTTGGGTCATGTACTTTCTACGCAATGTATCAGAAAAAAAAGAAAATGGGGCCCTCACCTGATGCCCGAAGGAGCCGCTCATTCTGCTACATGTAATGAGCAGTAGAGAACATGTAGTACTGCACTGTACTGTAGAGAGACGCTAATAGACTAGCAATCAATGCATACATGTCAGTAAAGCGTGTTTTATATAAAAAAAATTCAGAATGTCAAAGACACTGCAGATTGGCATTGTCTAGAATGTTGTATCTTGAAACCATACTCAACAATGTCCTAGGAATGGCCATTGTGTGTTGAAAATATTATACCCTGAGGCCATTGTAACTTGGGGGTCACTGTATGTCTTTTTAGTTCTTCCTGCTCTATACCATCCTAGCTGATAGCCTGTTCGGTGTGCCAGGTTTCTTTAAACTCATTACTCTTATCTAGTACTGTCAGCAGTTTGGGTTGTGGGGGTCAAAGAAGTTGATAGATTCTCTAATTTTTTTTGGAGATTTATTTTATGCATTTCTAAGCTTCAATATATTTATGTAGAGTCATGAAATGGACATATTATTAGAGCAATCTACTATATATTATTGGATATTATTTGGAGAAGAGCACGCAAAACATGAAGTTCTTTGCAGAAATGTACAAAGTCACATAAGTTATTAGCATATCACCCCCTGTATTAATCAGACACCCATATGTAAAGATATTTGGATGTTCTTAAATAACATTTCTGAACACATTTGTTATGGTCCACAGGAAAAAAAAACAACAACCTAAAAAAAAATCAAATACAACTGTAGCATAAGATGTGTCTGTAACACAGTAGGCCAAGAATAGCCAATTGGAAAGTGAGGACTTCTTCACTTTTCATGTATGATCTTTTGCAGAAGTGGAAATACCTCTGCACTTGGACATTCTTTTCACTTTAATATCAGTATTGCTACACAGTAGAGATTCTTGTACACTAAATCTTGGATAAGATGAGTCTAATTGTATGGATTCTTTCTTTTGGTGTATGTTATGTGAAATCATGTCATTGGTAGTCTTCACTCTTCATCATAAGATCTTTTTGAGTGCTTGTGCCTTGTACACACAAGTGACACTTTTTGGTTCCTGAGCACTAATTGTAAGCAAATCAAATAATTATGTTCTGGTACACTAATATTCCTAAAGCTATATTTTGTAAGCATGTGATACAAACTTTCCGATCTGTAATGTGAGGTTGTCTCTGTCGTTGCCCTCAAATTGTTTGGAAATAAGTGCTACAGGGTGAAGAGAAACAGTGTGCCACATCTCCAATATATCTCTATACCAAAAAATACATTTAACGTCCAAAAAAATCTTGGCCTACACTCAAGTGATTAGGTTAAGGGAAGGATCTTATTGGAAGCCACCACAGATCCATCATATTGCTCTTTCACGCTGCACAGCCTCTCTGCAATTCTCCAAGGCCTATTTGCAATGTGCACTATGACCCAAGAACATCACCAAGTCTTTGTTATGGTGCGGGCTCGAATTTGTGGCTAGCATTTCTCACCCAGGAAAGAGGGTTTAAATGTCGATCATGATCTTTGTCAGATTCTGGTTGACTCTGTGCTCTCTCTGGTTTTGGGTTTGTTGAGGGTGGTTCAGGCTGTTGAACAGACATAGTCCTTCGAAGATGGTTTCTTTTTCTCAGGAATTCAGGTTGTGTATGCAAACCAAAGCTACCCTTCCTCAGGATCATCCTGGAGTTGTTCTTCTTAGGACGGGAATGATGACTAAATTCCAGAGTAGCCAAATGAGCAGCATATCCTTCACTAATAAACTAAAATAGATCATGAAAACATAGTGTTAATCAACTATTTATTATACAATTTTAATACATTTTCTAATTTTCAGGTGGTTAGTCACACTTCATATGCCATTTGGTTATCATTAAATGTTAGAATTTTTTTTCTTTTCCTAGGATATAATATCCTAATACCTACACAAATGGCAAAATATGTAAAGGCTATGTGTTACATTTCAGTGACAGAACTGTACTTCAGATCTGTATCACTTTTGTGTGGTATGGATCCATACTTAATATGGTGATAATTTTATCCCATGTTGGTTTTTGTCATGTTGTGTGGCACCATTATTGTGAATGCAAGTTTTCTCAATACTGTATATCAGTATCCTTGGGGGGACACAGCGCCTTGGGGCTACAGCACTTTGGGTATAGGCCTTTGCCCTGACACTAGGTAAAAACCAAATGTGTTGACTCCATCTGGATGGACTACATCCCTCCTACTGACACTAGACTTATTAGTTTTAGCCTATTGTCCGTACTGCATTTTTTTAATTTATTTTCCCTTTCAGAAGGTGATTTAGTTTTTCCTCACCTGTCAGAGGGGCTGTCATCGTGCTTGCCACTTTGATGGTGATCCCCACTCATGGCATCAAGAAACCAGACAGTGGCTGTCTGTTTCTCCTTATATGCCTGTTACTGGTCCTCACCTATAACCTCCTCAGTTTCCTTTTCTATTCTGGTAACCCAACTCTGGAAAGAGCAGGGTACCGAGGGGGTGAGCACGCATACACCCAAAGGTGTCCGATAAGGTCCCTATCCTCCCCTCTCTTTTTTATAGCACTTTGGATGCGTCATTTTAACACAGCATTCTTTTGTGCCGTGCCTTTGGATTCTCTTCAGGGGACTGAGTAACTTTTGCTCCCGTGGAATCCCCCGGCAGCCTGTTGCAGTACCGCCGCAGTGCTGCATGTTTTCTCATTTCTGCAGCAGCATTTTTTCATCTTGAGCATCAGTGGGGACTGCTGTTTTGTGCCCCTGTGGCCCTTCTTACAGTACGTTGCAGCTACTAACATTATGCAGGTGGTACCATTTTCTGGGGCGTTTTTCCATACGGGGTCTTTTCAGTCACCTTCAGGGGCCTGCAACTACGCTCTGGTATTCTTTGCAGCCCTCAAATGGTCGTTGTGCTGTTCTGAGGCCGTGGGGTAGGGCTACGGCTAAGGCTGCGGCCGAGTCCAAAATTTAGTCCATGGATTTTCCAAGACTTAGGCTGCACCCTTTCCTGGGCCTCCCACCCAGCTCCTACCAGGATGTGGAAAGGGTCTTCAGAAGCACAAGGTTTTTTTTGAGTGTAGTTGGGACGTAATTTTACCAGCATTTTGCTCCTGGGGTTTCTCCAAGGCATCTCCTGGTCTTTCCCGGAGGATACAACACCTCTGGTGTAGTAAGCTGGCCCTTTGGGCCATTTGTACCCTGCCCTGTGCCCCCTGGTTGCCACATCCCTTTCCAAGGATGGCGCGCCAAAGCCTCCCGCCTCCAGATCGACTTATTTTGCTTGTGCCAGCTGTTAAGTTTGTGAGCAGTCAGTCTAGCTCACTCTGCGCTCTCTGTATTGCTCCCCAGCCGACCACCATGGAATTGGCCAAGTCCCTCTCACTAGCTGCGGGTCACCTCTCCAGGCTGTCCCAGGTTATGGTCTTGACCATAGAGCATCTGCCATCTCTGCTTGTTGCCCAGCCCCAAAGGGAGGACTAGAGTTCCCTTGTACTCTTTATTGCCTGATTTCTCTCTGGATGGATAACTAGCGGATATAGAGGCCCCACTCCTGGATAGGGTCTCTTCTGGTCGCAGTTCCCTCCTTCTGCAAAATTGTCCTGCATGGCAGTTGTTGCTTAAGGAACCCCTTTCAATTGCATTCATTTTGAGAATTCTCTTCTAGGTCGGTGGGGAAAAAGCAGACACCCACCAAGCCAGCACCTTCCTGACGTTTTCATTCTAGAACGTTCAAACGCATTTCCGCCAAGGATTCCTTGGTCTGAGGGTCTTCCTCCACACGAAGGTTCCTCTCAAGTGGGGGCCATCTCTTTCAGTCCCAGGAGGTCTGGCAGATCCAGGTCAGCTTCGCCTTGGTTCGGGAAGTCATCTTATCAAGATACAAGAACCACTTCATAACTATTTCCCCAACCTGGTTTTTCGTTCTTCCTCACCTGCATCTTCTGTTCGGGCATCAGCTTTTTTTCTTCAGGGCATAATTCTGCCAGTCCCCAAATCTGAGCATCACTTGTGTTTTTATTCAAACCTTTTCACAGTTCTTAAAAAAGATGTCTTAGTCAGACTTGTTCTGGATCTCAAGGAGCTTAACCGTTATGTGCGGGTTCCCAGGCTCCACATGGAGTCTCTCCATTCAGTAATTGCGACTCTAGCGCAAGGTGCATTTATTTTTTGCCGTAGAGCTCAAGGGACCTAACCTGCGCATCTCTATCACCCAGTCACACCAGTGTTTTCTTTGTTTTGCAGTGGGGTCACTACATTTCCATTTCGTTGCTCTGCCATTCGACCTCGCTACAGCACCAAGGGTCTTCACCAAGGTCTTGGTGCCCGTCATAGCTATGCTTCGCATCAGGAGGATTGCCATTATCCCTTACCTAGACAACCTTCATGTGAGGGCTCCGTTGTGAAGTGCCAATCTGGATAGCATCAGGATCACCCTGGATACCTGAACATGTGGATTGTCAACTATAACAAATCTTGCCTGATCCCATCCCAGCAGATGGAGTTCCTGGGCATGACTTTCAACACAAAGTCAGCCAGGGTATATCTTCACCAGCAAAGATCCAGCTCTTATGGTTAGGCATTTCTCTTTGTCAGAAACACTCCCCATATACCCTTCTCGCTTGCATGTGAACTCTGGGCAGGATGATGGCAGCCTTCGAAGCCGTGCCGTTTGCACAGTTTCATTCTTGCCTCCTCCAGCAGGCCACTCTAGCTTGCTGGGATGGCGCTTTATTTTACTCAGACCAGGAAATAATACTGGTAGAAGTTCGTGTCAATCTCTACTGGTAGCTGGTGTCTCCTGTGCTACTTCAGGAGAAGTCATTTCTTAATACATGGTGGTTGATCATCACCATGAATGACAGCACCTTGGGGTGGCCGTTTTTGGCTTCCGGATGACTCAAGGTCTGTGGTCCCCCAGGAAATCCCATCTACATATTAATATTCTAGCAATCTCTCAGGGTCCCACAGTGCAGATTCAGTCCAACAAAGCCACTGCAGTCTGAATTGCCAGGGAGGCACTAGGAGCCATGCGGCTTTCCTGCAGGCCTCAAGAATCCTTCAATGGGTGGAAAGTTCGGTTCCGTCCCTGTCAGCGGATTTCATTCCAGGAGTGGAGAACTGAATGGCCAATCTCCTCAGCAGGACATTGGTGGATCCCCGGGAGTCACCTCTTCTGCCAGAGGTGTTCGAGCTTCTTTGCTGAAGGTGGGGTACTCCAGACATTGATCTGTTCGCATCCTGCCTTAACCATCAGCTCATGAACTATACTTTTTAGTTGAGATTTCAGGATGAAGAAAATTTCTTGAATTTTTTCAAAGAGAAAATTGACAGAATCCGGCAAAACATTTCATCTCAAACCCCAAGCAGCACCAATCTGATCCCTCCCCACACATCTCCCAGCCTACTCTCAGCTCTGGACCCGACGACAGAAGGAGAAGTATCCAGGCTTCTCTTGTCTGCTCGCCCCACCACCTGCTCTAGTGACCCCATTCCCTCCCACCTTGTCCAGTCTATTTCTCCAGCTGGACAAACTGCACATAACTGCAATCTGTAACCTCTCACACTCCACTGGGATCTTTCCATCTTCCTTTAAACACGCTGTTATAACTCCTTTACTGAAAAAGCCCTCTCTGGACCCATCCTGCGCTGCCAACTATCGACCAGACTCTAACCTGCCCTTCATCTTTAAACTGGAATGCTTGGTCTACTCTCGCCTAACCCGCTATCTCTCTACTAACTCTTTTCTCGATCCTCTGCAATCAGGTTTCTGCACCCTACACTCCACAGAAACTGCTCTAACTAAAGTCTCCAATGATCTCCTCACTGCTAAATCTCAGGGCAACTACTCATTGTATCTTCTTCTGGATCTCTCTGCAGCTTTTGGTTCTCATCCTACCTTTCTAATCGCTCCTTCAGTGTCTCATTTGCAGGTTCTACCTCCTCTTCCTCTTTCTGTCGGGGTTCCCCAGGGATCCGTTCTTGGTCCTCTCCTCTTTTCTATCTACACAGCACCAATTGGACAAACCATCAGCAGATTTGGCTTCCAGTACCATCTCTACGCAGATGACCCGAGACATCACTCCCGCTCTGCTACAAAACACCAGTCACTGTCTGTCCGCTGTCTCTGACATCATGTCCTCCCTGTATCTTAACCTAAACCTCACTAAAACAGAACGTCTAGTCATCCCACCATCTACAAACTGACCTTACCCTGCCATTTCTGTCTCTGTGTGTGGCACCACCATAACTCATAGGCAGCAGGCCCGCTGTCTTGGGGTTATACTAGATTACGATCTGTCCTTCACCCCATATATCCAATCACTCGCCCGCTCCTGTCACCTGCACCTCAAGAACATCTCCAGAGTCCGTCCTTTTCTCACTGCTGAAACAACTCAAACTCTCATTGTTGCTCTTATTCATTCTCGTCTCGACTACTGTAACTCCTTGCTTATCGATCTCCCTCTCTGCAAACTCTCCCCTCTCCAATCTGTCCTGAATGCAGCAGCCAGGCTTGTCTTTCTTTCCAGCCGCTATACTGATGCCTCTATCCTGTGTCAGTCACTGCACTGGTTACCCATTCAGTATAGAATACAACATAAACTCTTCACTCTCACCCATAAAGCTCTCCACAGTGATGCTCCTCCCTACATCTCGTCCCTCATCTCTGTCTACCACCCTACCCGCTCTCTCCGCTCTGCTGATGATATCAAATTACATTCCTCAATCATCCGAACCTCCCACGCCCGTCTCCGAGACTTCACACGTGCGGCACCATTTCTCTGGAACATGCTACTGCGGGTGATCAGGCACACCCAGGACTCTCATAGCTTTAAGAGGGCCCTGAGAATGCATCTTCTCACTCTGGCCTACCAGAATACCTAATGGCTAAAATTCCCTCCCCTCCCCCCACTCACTCCCTAGCGCACTCATCTCATTTTTGGTACTTAGCTGTATATAGATGTACTGTCTGGGTGGCAGGTCCATCCGAATTCTACATAAGACAACCCCATATTTATGTCACATGGCTGGACCATTGTAAATCTAGCACTTTTTACCCTTCGTCTCACCCATACACCCTAATAAATTGTAAGCAGGGCCCTCACACCTTGTGTCTTATCTATAAGTAGCTGTTAATTGTGCAATGTATTTCTTTTGTCTGTACCTACACCCTCCAAATTGTAAAGTGCTGCGGAATATGTTGGCGGTATATAAATAAAGATTATTATTATTATTCAATGTTTCAGTACTTTTTGCACAAATTGCTGATCTCTAACAAGGAGCTTAATGGCAAAATTCAAAAACAGGTGTTTGTACCCTGAATCACCCAATAAATTTAGGAGATCAGTTTGAATTGGGATTTAAACAGCCCTCTTCATCATGCTGTTCACACCATGAGACCAAGACAACACCTTACAATTGATGTTCTTTTTCAGTGCACCTTGGCCTCCTGTCGACAGGTCAAACATTTTTTGCAGGGGGTCATTCACTCCGTCACACCTGCTCGCCAAACGTGCCATGGGACCTAAATTTTGTTTTGAAGGTCTTGCAGTCTTTGCCTTTTGAACCATTGTGGGAATTCCCTCCCCTGTTTACTTCCTTGGAAGTTGGCCTTCCTTGTGGCCATTACATCTATCTGTCGAGTGTCTGAACTGGCAGCTCTCTCTTGCAGTTCCTTTTTTTTGGGTTTTTTTTTCATAAGGACAAGGTCTTCCTACGTCCCATGCCATTGTTTCTTCCTAAGGTGGTTTCCTCGTTTCATCTCAATGATTACATAGCTTTTCCCCTCTCATCCTCAAGGGCAGTAGTTGCGTTATTTGGATGTTGTCATGGCCATCCAGATCTACCTCGCTGCCACCAGATGGTCTCTAAATCCACCACTGCCAGCTGGTTCTGGTCTGCAATCTCAGAAGCCTACTGGTCGAGGGGTGAACCTCTTCCATTCCAGGTCACCGCTCATTACACTCAAGTGGTCGTAGCCTCTTGGGCAGCGTGGCATCATGCTTTGAACTCCTTTCATACTTTCACTAAGTTCTACCAAATCCATACCTTGGCCTAGGCTGACACAAACCTTGTGTGCTGACTCGCACTGCTGTTACATTTTTTGGGGGGATTTTTTTTCCCCCATCTTATGAGACTGATTTTGGACATCCCAACTTGCTGTATCCCCCTATGATATTGAAGATAAATTTGAATTTTTGTACCTACCATAAAATATTTATTTTCCGTCTGGTTCATTGGGGGGAAAAGATTCCTCCCTCTTCTTGTTTTATATTTATTCCGATTCTTGTTTTGTTGTTCTGTCCTTGGAATCGGACTGTAATTTATCTTTTCTGCTATGACTTTTGTACCACCTGAGTAGAATGGCGTCAGTAGAAGGGATATGGTCCGTCCAGGAGAAGCCAACATGTTTGGTTTTCGCCTAGTGTCAGCTTCCTCGTGTGAAGGCCTATACTCAAGGTGCTGTGTCCAAAAGGTGCTGTCTCCCCAATGAATCAGATGAGAAAGGATTTTACAAAAATCCGAATTTTATATATGCAGTCTGGGTGCCAATATAAGAAACAGAAATTAATTTGACCTCATATTGATGCTAAAATTTCAAAAACTGAAACCATGTATATAGTTTCATAAGAAACTGCTATATATGTATATTGGGACCTTTAGGTCTATTCGTAAATGCATGAATTAGAAAAACAGCTAGAAATATTTAATTTTCCTTAGTTTTTGATTTTATACAAACCCATTGGAAACTCATACTGAAAAAGACAATAACAGAATTTTAGTGAACAGAATTTTTAACAAATGCTTAGCAAAATAAAAATAAAACACTTGTTGGTTTGATACTAAGCCCCACTCTCATTATGTTTTTGCCATTTGTCATGTGTATGCGTTATACATTTTTAAAGAACAAATAATGTCTATAGATTTTGCTTCCTCTACATATCTTTAGCATATACATTTAACACATGACATCTGTACGCATTTGTTTCTGTACATTTTTGTCCGAAAAAAGTCTAGATTTTTCCAAACATTCCAAATGTTAATAAAGCATTTGGGATAAATAATGTTCTACAGATAAAAAAGGAAATAGGATGTGGTGTATTTTGTAGCCCACTGTACACAGTACAGCAGCTATGCTTGTTTTGTTAATTGTCCAATAGCATGAAATACCTTAGAAACACCATTTATTTACCCATATTGATTTGGGTACATAGATTAAAAATGAAAAAAGTTACCTGACATTGATTCTGATACTTCTTAGCTGAACGCCCAACTATATAGATTTGATTAGACGATAAGCCAAGAACATTGTACACAGAAATATCTTTCATTGAACCATAGGCAGCACTGATTTTAATGTGACACTAGAAAAAACAGAAAGCACATAAGAAATACATGCAATGAGTATGCATTTCACACACACACACACCTATATATAATATATATATATTACATTAGGTGTCCAAAATATGATATGGGGTATTGTGACCTGAAGTGATGAAATATTCACCCCCACCTATGTTAATAGTCTGGATTTTCAGAGCAGCTCAGTTGGCTTATAATATTGGCAGATGTAGCCATAAACTCCATACATCTAAAGGGCAAACTATACAGGACATCAGTAGCCAGTCCAAAAATGATATATTTTTAGACCAAAGACCACCGTCATACATTTAGGGCGATATGTCAGAAAAGAGACTCTGCCACGCCAGTTTTTAGGTGCATTAAATGAGTGTATAATGCGCCTGAATGAAAGAACCTGTCAAAAATCTGGCGTGGGGTATAACTTGCATAGTAAAATTGATGTGCCTAATCTAGATGCATAGCATATCATTGCTAGCATATCTGTTGCGCCTACTTTAGGTGCATTCAAATGTGTCAGCCTGGTGTATAATGCACCTGGTTTTGGTGCACTACAGTTCATTTATATAGAGAATATGGAGTCAACAGTTTTTTGTTGCAAAATACACCAAGTAAATGGTGCAGCCCTTGTGGGACATGTCGCCCTTAGTGTCTGTTGTTTATAAAGTGATTTAACTTTTTTTCAAACATGCTCCAAATCTGTGTCTTTTTCAAGGAAGCTTTGATATATTATATTGTATATTTGAACTCTATATCAGGTTTTTTTAATTTATTTTTTTATGCAAAGTGTTCCTTGTTGGGCTGGTGAACTGCTAATGTTACCTTTTTGTATATTTTAATGAAAGCAGGAGCAGCATTCCTCATTTGTCATCCCTTGTAAGGGTAATATCTATTAGGTAAGATAATTGTCCTTGAAGTATTGTGACATCGTCCACTGGGTGAGGTTAGAGAGTTGCTTATATAAGGCTGAATTTGGTGTTATTCCTAGAACATTAGTTGGATAGTGTGTGGAGTGTGAATGGAAATGAACATAACCTGAAACACTCAAATCAGAGACTGGCTGAGAAAGGTTGAGGCTTAGGCAGTTGCCAAGATAGAGTGTTGGTAAACTGGTGAGGTCCAGATAAGACTGAGCTTGTGAAGTGAGTAGTATAATGTTGTACTGTGTTAGCCAAAGAAAGTAGTAGAAGAGTGAAGAAATCAGGCGATACCTTTTTGAGGCGGAGTATATTAAAATGTCCCATTAAAACCACAACCCGCAAATCTTCAATAGAGTGGTCTTTTGAAGATTTGCGGGTTGTGGTTTTAATGGGACATTTTAAGATGCAGAGGGAGAGGAAGGAATGGGAATTTAAATGAATGCAAAAATTTAAAACTCTGCAAAATGGACTTAATATTCATTGCAGCTTCATATCACACTATGTATGAACTGTGAGGGTCACAAATCTCCACCTGATAGCAAACAGAAAACAAGAATTACTGATCTCTCCTGTCACGCCTCACAGGTTTCCAGGATGTTTATTTCTTGACCTGTTGTAAATAACGCCTCTACTTATTGCATTTTGTTATTTTTAAAGATTCTAAGATCCTTTGAAGGTCCATGTCTATCGTGTATAAAAAGTCTGTGATTTTTCAGTTTCTTGTATAACATCATGTCTGAAGACGGGAGCTAGTACTCCCGAAAGCTCTCCATCAAATATACTCAAGTGAGGTATGCCCAAGTAGCTGTCATCAGCACAGAAAGAAGTAGCTAAAACCTGGAAGGCTTCAGAAAGAGTCTGACAGTAAGAGACAACAGTGATCAAGTAATGATGCTAGAGCATGGGAATAGTTGTAGACAAGCCTAAGCCTTAAGCCCACAGGCATATAGCCCTCCTTTCATATAATATAGCAGGACAGAGACACTTTGAGTCACATGTATGAAAACTGTCCAGGTCTAAAACTCACTTTGTTGCACATAGCAACCAATCATAGCGCCCCTTTCCTTTCATATAGTGCTCTGGGAAAATGAGAGGAGTACTCTGGTTGCTATGGGCAACAAACTGAGTTTTAGACCTAGACAGTTTTCATACATGTGGCCCTTCATGTACCAGCACAACATGTAAAAAGACTGCTCAAGTTTAATTTGTTTCGTTGCACCAGGGCTGTGGAGTCAGTGTCCATTTTGGTCAAAGTCCAAAAGTATGTAATAAATTTGGTACAATTAGTTTAATGTAGTATGTGCTGAATATTTTTTCATAAGATTTTGGGAAAATTATTAAATGTCCTATAAATATCTTTTCTATTCCTGATCTAAGGATCTAAGCTTTTAATTACGATAAATGTGTGCTGCAATTTATGTACATGCTCAGTAGTGAAGCTCCTCTGCTAAAGAATAGAGGAAAAGGGCACTGAGAAGGAATGGCTGCAGTCATCTCAGAACCAGGGTTGTGGAGTCAGAGTCCATTTTGATGGAGTTTGAGTTGGAGTTAGAGAAATTGAGGAGTCAGGGTCAGAGATTTGGCTTAGTCATTCCACAGTCCTGCTTTGCACGAACAAGACTTCAAAGTACTGCCCTGGACCCCAGACGTGAACCCAATTGAGCATCCATAGAACAATCTTGATCATTGTCTCATCATGAGATAATTAAAAATACTATATGACAACTTTATTTTATCCAAAAGATTATTTAAAAATATAAACAAGTCTTCATTAGAAAACATGGCTTTATGGATCCTCCAGCCGCTTTGCAATGCAGTCAGCATGGCTCTAGGTACCTGTGACAACCTACCAGGACAAGTCATTCCCAGCTGGTCTAGCTGCTGTCTGTGCTGCACACAGCGGTTACTATGAATATTAGCTGCTGATCATAGTAATGTGACTCAACTGCATATGTATGAACACCATTTCATGCTCAAAAGTATCTTCATTGAGGGTCTGAATTGTCGCTATTTTTTGGAGACATGGGTAAATTACTAGTTTTCATTACAGAAGGTGATGTGCTGCTTATTTCATTCGTTATGACAGTAGAGCTTTGCTCAGATGACTGTCTCAGATCCATTATCCAACCTGTAATTCGGCCTGATACATGACTTCTACATAACTCCAGAACATTCATTACAATCAGAAATTCCCACCTCTTGCATGAGATTCCGGAGGAATATAGTCTTCTGACGCAAGGGGTCATGTACAAGACCATCAGAAAAAAAGATCATTCCCTGTGGGAAATTGTGCTGGGATAACCAGGAGACCACTCTTTGCTTTTGCATGTCTGGACGACCAGTGATATAAATTATTAGATAACCTAAATCTTGCCAGTGCCTGAAACATATAGAATAAAGATCAGTCAAGAAACACTCTTACACACAAAGATAACTTAAAATAAAAATTCCAACTGACAGTGGTGTCCTTAGATTTAGAAATTTGCCTCTGTAACGACCTGAGTGTCTGTGATGTCCTGATATCACTTACTTCTTTTACACATAGCAATATAAATGGAAAATACTTTACCTGACAACATCCACTGCTCCAGCCCTGACTTTAGGATCACTGCCCATAATGGATACACTTGCTGCAAAAGAGCCATCTATGCTGAAAACGACACACTCCATCCCCCGAGGAAGCACAGTGAGGTAACTTTGTGCGCTGCTCTGATCTCCTCTGTACACCAATAAGAGAACAAATTATGACACAAACATGAATGTCATATGGCACACAAAATGGATTGCTTGCCTCAAATTCCTGCTAATATTAGGATTTGTTCACAGGACGAATATTTCCGTCAGAAAAATAATGGATTCTCGGGAGAATTATAAGGTGATGCCTTCAAATTTTTATCACCAATTTTTTCTTTAAGTCTGGCAGATTTCTCCAAGGTTATGGGGTGGATTAGTCCCATTGAAGCCTGCATCCTGTGTACCCAATTTGAAATCTGCATAGAAACTACATCAATAATTGATAATTTTCTAAGTAAATATACTTCTAAAGGTGTTATGAACATGAAATCCTCACCAGATGTTGATAGCAACCCATCCAATCCATACAGGCAAAGAAATCAAACCGTAGATTTCCATAAAATAGATAATATGTAATAATGTGAAATAACACAGGAAAAAGGATTGAACACATGAAGACAGTGGTGCAAAAAGTCATGGAAAGTCAAGACAACAGCTCAAATCTATCAGTAATTAGGAAGAAATCCTGACACTTAGTGAAAAAAAAATATGTTGGTTCAACTGATGGCCGATAAAAAGGCGTCTCATTACGAAGGTGCCACACAAGAAACTTCTCATACTGGGTATAACCAGTGAACTATCTCAAGAACTTGGTTACAGACAAATTTCTAAACTACTGTAGGTTTCAGTGAGCATTATTGGGGCCATAATCCAGAAGTGGTAAAAACATAATTTCACCATAAACTGGTCGTACCAGTTGCTCCCCACAAGATTTCAGACAGAGGAGTGAAAAGAATGATCACAAGAGTTGTTCAAGAGCCAAGGGCCATCTGTGGAGAGCTACAACAAGACCTGGAATCAGCAGGTACAATTGTTTTAAAGAAAAACAGCAAGTAATGCACTCCACCTCCATGGCCTGTATGCACTCTCACCACGCAAGACTCCATTGCTGCATTTAAAGTTTGCTTTACAACATTTAGATAAGCCTGTGAAATACTGGGAGAATAAATGTCTGGTCAGAGGAGACCAAAATTGATCTCTTTGGATGCCATTACACATCATGTTTGCAGGCCTAAAGGCACTGCATATCAGCTCAAGAACACCATACTCTTAGTGAAGTTTGGAGATGGGAACATCATGGTGTGCGGGCTGTTTTTCTGCATAAGCCATTGGCAAACTTTATATAATTGAAGGAAGAATGAATGGTCAAATGTACTGAGACATTCATGACATTCATCAAAAATCTGCTGCCATCTTCCAGGATGATGAAGATGAAATGAGGGTTGACATTTCAGCAAGACAATGATCCCAAACACACAGCCAAGGAAACTCTTGATTGGTTTCAAAGAGAGAAAATAAAGCGGCTAGAATGGCCCAGCCAATTACCTGAGCTGAATCCAATAGAAAATCTATGATAGGAACCAAAGCTCGGAGTTCATAGAAGGAGCCCACTGAAGCTTCAGGATTTGAAGAGTGATTGTGGAGAAGATTGGGCCAAAATCCCACCTAAGCAATGCAGATGACTAGTTTCTCCATACAGGAGGCATCTTGAAGCTGTCAGCACTGAAAAAGAATTTTATATGAAGTATTTAATACATTTAATTAAGTGGGTTCAATACGTTATCTCTGGGTCACTTCTCACAGATAACTTTATTTATGGACTTCCATGGTTTGATTGCTTTGCCTGTGTGGATTGGATGGGTTGTTACCAACATCTGGTGAGACTTTTATATCAATAGCACCTTTAGATATTTGTTTACTTAGAAAATTGGTGACATGTTCTATACTTATTTCAACCACTGTATTCTCAGACAAATGAATGTGCATTTCGGTATGGAATACACGTGGATTTCAAAATCCATGTAAAATCTGTCATGTGAGCAAGACCTTAAAGCTATAAAGAATACTTGCGGAGCAAGTCCAAGTATCCAGAGAAACCCTCCTGAACATGCGAGAAACATACAAAACACATGAAGATGCTTCTGAAAGTGAATATTCAGATGTATGAACATCTATAGCTAGACAATGGATATGATGTAGAAAAGTATCCATTACTTAAAAAAGCTTTTTTATACACATTTATAAAATATTAATTAAAAACTTCCTTGCAGCCATTTAAACTCTCAAGGAGCTATATTTTGTACCTGGTCACAGACCACCACAAACCCCACTTCACCTCAAAATAACAGTTAAAATTAGGAAAAACCCACTCCAGTGCATCACAAAACAAAGACCTATAGAGAGAACCTACACCTTTTCCAAAGCTGGAGGCAGGGTCATTTTAACACATTGGTGGCCCAGTACAAAGGTTTTTATGAGTGGGCTCTCATTAAAATTGTTAAAGGACCATTTCTGTTTCCCCCCCCCCCCTTAGATCATGAGACAATGCTTTTCTGTGCTCAATAGTGTCAGCAATTTTGCTTACCTGCTGCTGAATGTAGGATTTCTAATTGATGTAACAATGTTATGTTGGGTCATGTGACCTGCACTCTGATTGACTGAAAGACACTGTGGTTTTGATGCTGATAGGATGTCTGTCTCTCTATGCATTCAAATTTGACTGATTTTGAACCTCCCATAGCAATGCATTGAGAGATTTACTTCTGGGTCTCATGCTGTGTGTTTCAGCTACTTCGAGTGAGAAGCAGTGAGAAATCCTTCATTCATCTGCAGGTAGGCAATATTGCTTGCACTACTGTGCACCTAAAAGCATTGCCTATTTAAAAAAAACAAAAAAAAACAAAGTGGTCCTCTATAGGGGCTTTCTGAGATAAAAGGTGATAAAAAGTTCATTGTGTCTCAATGTTGTCCACAGCTCAGAAGCTTTTTTTTTTACTTTTCTATTTCAGTCTGTTCTATATCCTGCACTTAATTACATTATTTAAGGGCTTGCTGTGAGTGAAATAATACATCTTTTGCAAGCTAATTCCCTTGACTCCCACAGAGACTCTGCTGTCATCTGCTCTTCCTCTCAAGTTTTGCTTTTTTTTCTGCACCTTGTCCTGTGTCTGTCACTGCACCGTCACAGCAGCTGATGGCTGCAACAGGTGCATGGCATACCTGCAAATTACCGATTTGTACATGTGCTCGCCTGGCACACAAATCAGCAATTAGAAGGACACCTGAACCCGACTGGGCTCTTACATACGGCCCTTCCCTTTCTTCTCGTAGACTAACGCCTTTAGGGTATGTTCACACGGCATTTTGAATACATTTTTTGGATCCGAAAACGTATTCAAAAGCGCATCCAACACACACCCAAAGTGTGCTGCGTGTTTGGATGCATTTTTGCTGCATAAGAAATGCACCCTATAGTTTTAAATAGGGTGTCTGCTGCATAAAATGCATCAAGAATTGACATGTCAATTCCTTGAATGGATCTGAAAGACGCATCACAAAGATGCATGTAAAAACGCATCGGTGATCACTCGTCTGAATGCCGATGCGTGTTTTACATTGAAAGCAATTTAAATTACACTGCACATTGTTGGAGGCGTGTCTGGGTCCGTTTAGGGTCCGAAACACAGATCCAAACATGCATGTAAAAGACACCGTGTGAACATCCCCTTACAGTCTGAGCAGCAACTTGTATCCTGTCAGCTGCTGCAAGGACTATGAAGTAATCACAGCTCTATTACCCTTACCTATACCCCACCATAGACCCACATGGAATTGCCAATATACCCCTTAAGGACTACACTATGCCCCTTCTGTTCTTGCCAACAAGGCTAGCACACCTAATAAATGTTCATTCACAGATATGCCAGGCTGCTTTGCAACTAATATTTAACAACAAAAAGCTGTGACCTATAAACTACTACAGAGATGGCTGTTTGCTCTGCTACAGTTCTCAACTGTATTTGTGTCTTAAGGACATAAATATAGTTAGTTGTGCTGCTGCCTTGGGGACCATTGCTTGAGCACCATTTGCCATACGGTTAAAGTTGCCCTGGCCGGGAGTTGTATTTTTGTAATGAATAAAAATTCATGGTTTGGAGACTGCCACAAGACTAAAGAATAAGAAATGGCGATTACTGTATGTCCATAGTGACATAAGCAAAGGAGGAAATACAGTAGCTATCTTCTCCTCCTACTTGGGGTTCAACAGTGATCAATGTAGCCTGGTATCTAACTGCAGAAAAAGTAGATACCAAGGAGTTTTACAGACTAAGGTAGCTATGATAGCAGTTTATTCTTCACTCTGAGGCAAATACAATGTGCAGGAAAATTACTTTTCGAATTTACAATTTCAAAAATGATTAAATAGTATAAGGTTGGTTGATTGTGAGACCTGTACTAATTTCCGAAAATAAATTGTGTACATATCCAGACATCTTCAACACCATGTAATTACTCAATGCCCTGGAGCTCTCATATCATACATACATGAAAGTCATGTAAGATCATAATATATAACACCTATGGTTTAGGTAATGAATAATCCAGCAAGCAGGATCTCACCTTACAACCATCTTGATGGGATAAACTCCAACTCCCAACCTTTTATCCTCTGGCACAGTATAAGACACTCGTCCGCTGCTATTAGATATTTCTGTGTCAAAGTAAACCCACCTTCCACTGGAGGGCTCTATCATAATGAGAACATCAACCTGAAATATAAGTTAATGATGCATAAATTTAGTTTATAGAAAGTAAATTAATATGAAACACGCTGAACACAATTAAAACAATCACAATGTAATTTTGATCATTCTTCTCTATATTTTATTGTTTTAGTGTTCTGTATTTCTCTATAGTAGACATCGGATGGCTATATCTTGGCATTAATAAAAAAAGTAGTACAGAAATCTCATGTGTCACTACATGTTTTTGTAATACATACAGTCATGGCCAAAAGTTTTGAGAATGACACAAATATTATTTTTTCACATGATCTGTTGCCCTCTGGTTTTTATGTGTGTTTGTCAGATGTTTTTATCACATACAGAAATACAAGTGTAATCATATTATGATTAACAAAAGCTTTTATTGACAGTTAGAATGAGTTAATGCAGCAAGCAATATTTGCAGTGTTGACCCTTCTTCTTCAGGACCTCTGCAATTCTCCCTGGCATGCTCTCAATCAACTTCTGGACCAAATCCTGACTGGTAGCAGTCCATTCTTGCACAATCAATGCTTGCATTTTGTCACAATTTGTTGGTTTTTGTTTGTCCACCCGTCTCTTGATGATGACCACAAGTTCTCAAAGGGATTAAGATCTGGGGAGTTTCCAGGCTATGGACCCAAATCTCTATGTTTTGTTCCTGAGCCATTTAGTTATCACCTTTGCTTTATGGCAAGGTGCTCCATCATGCTGGAAAAGGCATTGTTGATCACCAAACGCTCTTGGACGGTTGGGAGAAGTTGCTCTTTGGAGGACATTCTGGTACCATTCTTTATTCATGGATGTTGTTTTTAGGCAAGACTGTTAGAGAGCCGATTTCCTTGGCTGAGAAGCAACCCAGACATGAATGGTTTCTGGATGCTTTACAGTTGGCATGAGACAAGACTGGTGGTATCGCTCACCTTGTCTTCTCCGAACAAGCTGTTTTCCAGATGTTCCAAACATTCGGAAAGGGGATTCATCAGAGAAAATGACTTTATCCCAGTCCTCAGCAGTCCACTCCCTGTACCTTTGGCAGAATATCAGTCTGTCCCTGATGTTTTTTCTGGAGAGAAGTGGCTTCTTTGCTGCCCTCCTTGACACCAGGCCTTGCTCCATGAGTCTCCGCCTCACAGTGCGTGCAGATGCATTCACACCTGCCTGCTGCCATTCCTGAGCAAGCTCTGCACTGCTGGTAGCCCGATTCCGAAGCTGAAACACTTTAAGAGACAGTCCTGGCGCTTGCTGGTCTTTCTTGGGTGCCCTGGAGCCTTTTTGGCAACAATGGAACCTCTCTCCTAGAAGTCCTTGATGATGCGATAGATTGTTGACTGAGGTGCAATCTTTCTAGCTGCGATACTCTTCCCTGTTAGGCCAGTTTTGTGCAGTGCAATGATGACTGCACGTATTTCTTTAGAGATAACCATGGTTAACAGAAGAGAAGCAATGATGCCAAGCACCAGCCTCCTTTTAAAGTGTCCAGTGGTGTGATTCTTACTTAATCATGACAGATTGATCTCCAGCCCTGTCCTCATCAACACCCACACCTGTGTTAATGGAGCAATCACTGAAACGATATTAGCTGGTTCTTTTAAGGCAGGCCTGCAATGAAGTTGAAATGTGTTTTGGGGGAAAAAGTTCATTTTCTAGGCAACTATTGACTTTGCAATTAATTGCTGTTAAGCCGATCACTCTTTATAACATTCTGGACTATATGCAAATTGCCATTATAAAACCTGATGCAGTAGACTTTGTAAAAATTAACATTTGTATCATTCTCAAAACTTTTGGCCATGACTGTAGTATATTTTATGTTCACTAAGCTTTTAATTAAAAAATAAGCAAATATAGTTAATACAGTCATATCTGGTATACCAGGCTTTTGTACACCATATAGTCATACAAGGAATATATCATGTATCCAAAGTTCAACTGAAAACTCTTCATAAATATATTTAGGGTCTACTCACTACGTCTTTACACTGTACATTTGGCAATGTGTCCATATGAATATTTCCATAGTGGGCATACCATTCTTTTTACTGTATAGAAAAGTACTGTATGCTGATTTTTCCAGGGAAGCCAGCCACAGCTGTCTGTGGACAATAACATCTACTTTAAACGGATACTATAAACGTGGTGTGAATAGAGCCGTATACTATCAAGCTGAAGTTCCAGCTACAGCTGATCTGACTTCTAATGTTTTTAGAGGGCTATTATTTAAATCTGCAGAAGAATGTAGTTTCATTTGAATTAGGTATTAATAAATTACAACTATTCAATAGGAACCCCGTCAGAAGGAAACTGGTTCCCATTCTGAGGACACTGTTCAATAGTTCTAGAGTTGTTGAGTGTTGCGATGTAAATGAGTAACATTGTTAGGCTTTTCTGATAGTAGGGTTTTAATAATCTATAGCTCCACACTTTAGTTTGTACTAGCCATTATGAGTCGGAGTTCAATAAGGACCGTCGAAGAACCAAGCTCCATACATAAATACAGCACTAGATCAGTACATAAATACAGTAACAGAACCAACCTCATAAAACACAGTACACAAACCAAGCTTGCTGCATATGTAATACTTTACCAGAACCAAGCTCACTGCATAAATATGTTAACAGTATCAAGCTCAATACATAAATACAGCACCAGTACACAATACACAGCTTACTACACAGTAAACAGTATCAAAATCAATCTCAGTACACAGATACAGAACCAAAATCAATACAAAATATAGTACCAGCACCAAGCTCATCTTTTGTATACAGTAATAAAATCAAGCTCAGTACAAAGATCAATAGGCAAAATCAAAGTAATGCCTGCTAGAGTAAGTTTTTATCATGTGAAACTACAACATCCAGTATGACCTTAACAACAGCAAGAATATGCTGGGAGTTTTACCACAAACTAGATTGGTACTACACTACACATTATCACTGCCGAAAAATGCAGTAAATCCAGTACTGATGTGATGCCAAGGGCGAATCCGTTTTCATTTCATGACCCTAAGGTGGCATCTTTTCTGATTAGATTTGTTCTCTTTCTTTTTTCTTCATCTGACACGTAATTTCCCTGGCACTCCCTGCTTATGACAGTTCCACATGCAGTGCCCCTGAATATAACAATGCTAAATGCTGCACCCCTGAACATAATCATGGCATAAATGAAGCCCCCTGAATAAAGTAAAGGCACATACTTTGCCCACTTATTATAATATCACTACACACAGTGCCAACATATATTGCAATGCCACACATATTGACTCAGAAATTTTTGCAACAAAACTTGATTGTGCCTTACTTAGTGTGCATAAAAGTAAGTGCCATGCAAGAGTGCCCATGAAACATGATTGTGCCTGCTGAAAAAAATAAAGTGCTACACAAGTGCCTTTATGAGGTATAGGCTTAACTTGAACCTACACAAAATTTTTGCAAAAACGATCTCTGTTTTTCTGCCACTATGTTATACCTGGACTGCAGAAGCCACTGCAGGCTAAGCCACTTTTATACAACACATGAAAGACATGAAGATGTCACCATTGCACCACCTGTAGCTAAGGACAAGGTGCTTTAAGTTAACAACCAGTTCACAAGAACGAGGTAGAACCAGGGGATCCAAGCCCTTAATGAAGTACTGCAGGTTATGGAAACCCTGTTCTGACTGAAGAAAATTTACATTGTTAAATATTTACATCCGTACACCCAGTGTCTTTAGAGTTATTAAATGGTGTCCTCAGGTCAAGCACCATTTTTCTACTGACAAGACTCTTTTAATGGTTTCTATTGTATGTAGATTTATACATGATCTCCAACAGACTTGTCATATTCATCAACATAAAGAATACCTACAGATTCATTCTTCAATGATGGTAGTGGCTCCTACTGAAATATCAAGCTATATAAGTTATTGAATGTGGTTTCTTCTTTAGAAACACATTTTCTAGGTCTAACCTCAAATGGATTAAGATTAATGTGCCTTAAAATAAATGGTCTAAAATACCTTTTCACCTGTCAGAGCTACCATGTCTAAAGGACCATACATGAATCGACCCACTAAGATTTGAGATCCTCCTTCTACGGCAATCACATCATTGACTCGGTGATTGGCTGTAACATTCTGAAATAAACAAAAATAAATTATACGAATTAAGGAGTAGTATTAATATCACAGGTTTCCTACCATCTAAAGACTTAGAAATGCAGGCAAGTGTTCCTTTATCTAGGGCTAAGACATAGTCTGCGGCACTGGCCCTGTATCTAAATACATTATCCAATAGAGAAGGACTTATTAGCACCGAACACCTGAGTCACATGCCCCATCCCACAGTTACACCCCTGTGGAAACCCATTCCAAGAAACTCCACTTTTAAGAAAAACTAATTCACCTTTTTAATTCTCCTACATCACAACATGAAGGCATTTTATTGTGTTAAACATTCGAGATTTGACATTTAGCACAGCTGTGTCTATTTCTAATATAGTGACTGAATAAAGTTATTACATCGATGTTACAAGTGGCAATTTTCTCTATAACAAAGACAGTATTTGTCTCCATTTTTTTCAGTGCATTGTGCCCCAACTATCTGCTGTTACTGACAAGGTTTTAAATGTTTGACTATAGTTGGAATGCTAGAATGTGAAAAATGGAATTTGATATCAATAAAATAACTTTTAGATTGTAATCTTCAGACAATGTACATCATATTGACGGCTGTACCGCATGGTGCATATGACGGTGCTTTTTTCATTTTTGAGGTGACATTTTCTCATAATTTTCATTATGTGATATATATTTGAAATTGTTTTGTTCATAAGAATTCTACAAAATTGCCTAATACATTTTATCACACATTCATTGGCCAATTTGGTCAAAATACAGGTAGGAGACAGCTATACAGTATCTGTAGCAGGAAAGGTTTGTTAAATGAAAGTCCCTATAGAACAGTGTTCCCCAACTCCAGTCTTGAAGGACCACCAACAGGTCATGGTTTTTTGATCTCCCAAAGAATGCACTGACAATAATTAAATCACCTGTGCAATGCTAAGGTAAGCCACAAAACATGACCTGTTTGTGGGCCTTGAGGACTGGAATTGGGGACCCCTGCTGTAGAGTTCAGACTGTTTTATAAAATCCCTTTGCATTGTGTGTAAAGCAGTAGCCCACATACAGGCAGTCCCCGGGTTACGAACGGGATAAGGACTGTAGGTATGTTCTTAAGTTGAATTTGTATGTAAGTCGGAACATGTATATTTATTAAATGTAACTCCAGCACAATTTTTTTTTGTTAGTTTTGGGTGGTGCAGAGAAGGGTTTTTGACATTCTTTTTGCTGTCTGTGCCCCTGTTAAGAATATTTCACCTAATTTTCTACTATCTGCTGTGGAACATGGAACTACGGCTGCCAGCATTCCCCATATGTCTCCGTTTGTAACTAGGGAACGGCTGTAAGTCAGAATGGTCTAAGTTGGTGACTGCCTGTATAATAGAGATAAATGTCACTGCCATCCGGTGACACTACTAGATCTCCTGAAAAGATACAATACATTCAATGTGCAAGAGAAAGACTGTGGCTTATACTGATATATGACACCATAGATACACAACACCATCTTTAATACAAAGATCACTATCAATCCAATGACATTAGTATAACGTTCTTAGTTTGACTTTAAGACATACACGCAGTTTGACGTGATTCCTTTTTCGCAGCCATTTCTCCTGACGACTTGAGGGACTCATGTTCATAGAGTCAATTCCTTCCTTCTGCTGTATCTGTTCACTCTCATATCTCATGAGCTGAAAGGCAGTGAACACTGATTAAAGAAGGTTCTAATGTCAAAGCCCCAGATCAAATGTGATCAATAATTAAAAACAAACAAAATGATGTTAAAGCTTAAACATGTAAACTAAAATCACATTGTATTACATTTGTTTCCATCAAAAACTAACAAATATACAGATGTCAGTTGTATGTTGTGCAGTGAAGTGAGGAATTAGCACTCTGTTCATAAACCATGCATACTGTATGCTTTCCAGCAAGTTCATGTGTGTACATAAAAGATATGCACATAATTCATGTTGTAAATCCTAGCGAATTCAATCAAAAACTGCCTTCTTATGGGAAATATGGATGACAATGGGGTGTCCCAGTTATGGCAGTCAGAGCAAAAACATCCTCACAAGGAACAATTATCCTCAAAGAGTTGACAACATGAAAAAAAGAGATAAACAATATTCCAATCTGCTCCCACGATGCTTTCTGTCTGCCCAGCCATACTTCTTTGGGTCACATTGGCTTAAATTGTATGGTAACACTAGCTGTCTTGGCAGTGCCTTAAAGATGAAGATCATGAGAATATACATGGTTGTTAAAATGCCAGGAAGCTATTTTTACTGGCTGGTTGGAAAGGATACAAACTTTTCCAAAAAGGTATTAAAATCTTTATTTCCCATGATTTGTGATGAATGTAAAACAGCCACTAGCTCTTCTTTGGAGCGGTTGTCCAAAATCTAAAAAGAACAGCTAAAGGGAAGAAATTAAATAAAAAACACCTATATTTAATCCATGACAATCCAATGAAGAAGTTCAGGCAGTCAATTTCGTCCTTGCTTAAAAGCAGTCGGGTACGTGACTACTGTGGCTGATCATCAGTCATAGCATTGCCATCTTGGTTCCCATCACTGAATGGTGCTATCTATAGTACAGCAAACACCGGAGCAACCATCAGAGCTTCTATGAATAAAGATGTGAAAATGGTTTTGTTTTTTTTCTATTGGCTGTGTTAATATTTTTGAGTTGAATAACTTCTTTTATGGAAGAAGAAGCCACTTTTCACTTTAACTGAGAGGACCCAAGAACAGCCGCCTATCCATTGGACTCAAGTGGGAGAACATAGCAACCATAAATCAGTAAACCAGATTGTCTCAATGGGTTAGAGTTCCAGAGGTGTAACAAATAAATATTTCCAGTTCCGAAGGATAAAACCATAGTTTATTAATATATTTTAAGATCCATACATGTACATATATGACACACTTTAAACCATAGCACTGGCCTTTAGTCATACAACGCATTTCAGACCATAGCACTGGTCCTTAGTCATATGTCTAAGTGCCATCTCCTAAAATGTATCAGATTTTTTTTGCATGTATGGATCTTAGAAAATGTTAATAAACTGTGGTTTTATTCTTCAGAATGTTGAAGTATTCTTTTGCTACGTATCAATTTTGCTGAGATTCCTGTGTTCCAAGATTCCCATGCTATTGGAATTGGTGAGCTGGTGCTTTGTCTTTTTATTTATAGGGTTCCAGAGGTGGGACATGCGTTTTTTAATTATTTGTGCCATATCCTGTAAATGCTTAAAAGGGGAATAGACATTTAACTGTGAATTTTGCAAGTAGTTTTAAGCTACAATATTTTGAATGTGTTACATTTTCCAAACTATTAGGTCAAATCCTGGAAACTTATACGATTTACATAGAAGAAATCTTTTGAATGGAGTTCTATAGGACATTTAGCAGCATATCCATGAGCTTGTTAAGGTGTCTATAAATATAAATCTATTGCCACTTGAAGGATTTTTTGTGGCACCATTCATCTTGCTAGAAACATTAATACTAGGGGCAGGATTTTGCCAAAATTAACCCTTGTTGAGGTGCGCTTTATACTGAAACTAAGCAAAATGAAATCTTACCTGTCTTAGAATAAAGGCCACTACATCTGTTGATTCCCAATAACTGGCATGGAAAAGGTGTGGTAGTGCTACAGTAGGAAAGGCGGTGAGTACATCAGGGCAGTATAAGGCGTAGTCAATGCGTTTTGTTCCCCACCAATTAGCTGTAACTGCAGAAGCAAAATACAAATTCAAAGAATATATATATATAGTATATTGTCAAACATCGCAAGAAGTAAAAGGGTTGTCTGAACAGAAAAAAAAAATTATCCCTCTCTCCCCCCCCCTTCTCCATGTCTGATATGGTAGCTCAGTCCCATTTAGGTGTAGCACCTAGCACTGTCCATGGATAAGAATAGCACTGTCTTGGGGAAAACAAAACAGACTCCTCTTCGTAATCCCAGACAATCCCCTTGAATAAATGTGCACACTAAAGCTCCAGCTTCTCTATATTAAAATCTAAAGTTTTATTTAAAAAAAAAAAAAAAAAAAAGACTTACAATGTGACTGAAGAAGGAACAGTACTTGGAACACAAAGCATTTGCTGAACAAAAACAATGTGCCTGTCACGTTTCAAACAATTAGTTCTTACTCATGGTTCCTTCTGCTTTTAAGGGGAATTTTTGTTTTAAAATAAAGCTTTTATATTTTAATATAGACTAGCTTGTACTAGCGCCTTGCATGGTAAAGGTGAGCTTTTTAACCCCCTCTAATATACTTAGTTTTTTAATTTTGCTCATTTATACATTGAATCAGAATAAAAATAATAATAATTACATTTTTGCACCGTTTCAGCGGAAGAAGTCACTAGTGTAATACTTTTAGATTTGTCAAGCCAATGGTATGCCTTAAATATATTAAATATTCTGGTCAAACAAAATGTCTTGTTAAGTTGCAATGAGTTTTGAAAAATGTGAAACATTTCCCAAGATGCATTCAAATATACAACAAAGCTTTTTCTGAGTAATAACTATTTAGTGGTGATGCCTTGGGAATTATCTGTTTGAAAGAAGTCAACTGTCAATCATTTGACACCGTTTTATTGTGAAGAATCACCATAGATGCTCTACGTACAGATAAAACAACTTTTTACAAGAGCAATATAGAATTTAAAGGGGTATTCCCACCTTATCGATTAGTTTTAATTATGTAGGTAAAGGTAAATAAAGATTATTACCAAATACATTGCTCTTCTAATTTGCCTCCTTTCAAAGTTATAGCAGTTCTTCTCTCCTACTTATTTACAGAAGGTTTCCTAGGCTTCTGAAAATCTTTGCCCTAGGAGCTCAGGCCAGAGATAGTGACATGAGTCCCTGTTGTCTCATCAGCACAGGAGCTTGTTTATGTTTTTTTACTGACAAACTTTAACCCTTTAGAGCTGTGTAGCCTTGTGCCCTGCTGTTAAAACCCGACCATCACCAATGTCCCTCTAAAGGGCTCAGCTAGAAATAGCAGAGCTGAAATGTCAGAGACAGCCTGAAGATGAAGTGGGACCTGAATGTGGCTGTGAAGAGCAGGCTCTGTGATGGGAAAACACCTTTAAGTTTAAACATCTGTTTATTACACCAACATCTAATAAAGAATTGCTTATTTTCTGCACCACGGTTATACAAGATAACCAATTCCATTATAGTGTGTGGTGCAATCATTTAAGTATGCAATTCAGGAAATTACTGCTCAGGAGTTTAATACTCTGAACTATAACAATTAGCATTCAGGTCGGGTTCATTCGGCCTGACCCAAATTTTTGCTGGATAGTGTAGGAAAATCGGGCAACCAATCAGTAGCCTGCCAGTCAGGACTTTCTTTGTCCTGAATGGCTGGCAGGCTGTTGATTGATTATCCAATTTCCCTGTGATCGCTAACAAAATTCGAGTTAGGCCAAACCAGTCCGACCTGAATTCAAATAAGAAAACTAATAATGTTAACATTTAACATACAGGATCAAGGCTAGTGTTTAGTAAATCTACTACTCAATATCTATGCCAGTATTTTCCAAAATGTTTTTATCATGTGGGACCCCCGAATAAAATGTTTTACTTGTGGAACACCTAATATCATAGGTCAGACCTATTATTAATGCAAACAATTATGATTGCAACAAAGTGTACGACAATTCTGCTAGACAGCAATGCTATCTACAATACAGCATGCAGAGGAAGATAAACTGTACATTGAGAAGCAGCAATCTACAACTCCTTTAACCTAAGGTGCAAAGTAGAATACAACCTCGATATATAAAGCAAAAGATTATACCTAAGAAATTGTCATGGAGCGTGCCACAACCCCTGTTCCGTGCTTGCGTCCGCCCCTGCCCTGCTCTCCCCAGCCTCGTACCTAGCTGCGCTCCTGCTTTCCATTCCCACTCTGCCGGGGACGGTTAATTGCCGGGCGCTCACCCTATATCTTGCTGACTCCTCCAACACTCTCTGCCACAGTATTGGTGTTCTTTAGTTGTCCTGAGAGAGTTTTGTCTTATCTGTGTACTGTACCTTCCTGCTACCGTTTCCTGTCCACATTGCCTGCCGCCCTGACCTTATCGCCTGTCCCTGACTACACCTCTGTTTAATGATTCTGTACCACGCTGCACCTCAGCTGCCATCGCAAACAAGTCACGTCAGGGGTAGCAACCTGGTGGTTTCCTGACGTAGCAAGTCCAACCCGCTTTGTGGCGGGCTTTGTTAAATACCGGGGGCTTCCTGGTGTGACATCCAGTGAATCCACCTAAATCCGTGACAGTATACTCTGGCCATGGATTGTGCCAGGGTGCCTCTACCCGACATTCAGGACGTCATGAATGCAGTGACCCAACAGAGTCAGCGCATCGATCAACTTGTTGTCATGATGCAGAACCTTGCTGCCCTTCTGCCCACAACCACAGCTGCACCTTCGTCTGTTGTCGCTCCACCTGCAATGGTTCCTGCTCCATCCACGGGGCCCATGCTGCATACAGTATGTCCCTTCAGCCACAGTATGATGGCAATCCGAAGACGTGTAGAGGATTCCTCAGCCAGTGCTCCATCCATATGAAAATGATGGCCCACTAATTTCCAACGGAGCGTCCCAAGGTGACTTTTGTAGTCGGCCTTCTATCCTTGGCCAAGGCTAACCCCCTTATGGACTGGGGGGACCCCGTGACAGCAAATATTCAGATGTTTCTGAAAGTGTTCAGCAATGTCTTTGAGGAACCAGGGCATACGTCCTCTGCTGCAGCAGCTCTGCTTCTCCTCCATCAGGGCGACTCTTCAATGGGTCAGTATGTGGTAAAATTCCGCAGACTAACTTCTGAGCTAGAATGGAACGAGGCCCTTGTCGCTTCCTTCTGGCAAGGCCTCACTTGAAGAATTAAAGATGAGTTGGCTGGTCAAGACCTTCCGTCTCCTCTGGATGATCTTATCCGCTTGGCTACCTAAATCGATATATGGTTCACTGAGAGACAGCTAGATCTGCGCTCACAATGCGAATCTTCCAACCCACGCCGCTTACCATACCTCACTCCGGTGTTCAATTGGCCTTCACTTCCTTCATCAACAGTTCCCAAGGACGAACCCATGCAAGTGGATAGAGCCCACCTGTATGTGGAAGTGTGCACTCAGCGCCACCAGCAGCAACTCTGCTTCTATTGCGGCAGCGCTGAACATTTAAACCGGGATTGCCCACAGCGGCCGGGAAACTCTCGCAGCTAGTCTTCATTGGAGAGGCCTCACTAGGTGTGCATACTACCTTTCCACGAATTACCATGCCAGTCTCTCCAGTCCCAATCAGCCTCGCACCTAAGACGTCATTCCAAGCCACTGCTTTCATCGACTCTGCTGGGAACTTTATAGACGTCTCCCTTGACTCCAAGCATTGGCTATCAGTGGTCAACCTTGAAAGGCCCTTGTTCATCCCTTCTGTTAATGTGGAATGCTTGAAAGATGCCATTCAGTTTCGTACTGTACCACTGATGCTTCAAGTAGGGGCGCTACATTGGGAAAAAGTAGTGTTCCAAGTCTTGCCCAGTTCTTCCTCGGAACTCCTGCTTGATCTTCCTTGGCTTCAGTGTCATGCCCCAGTACTTAATTGGAAAATGGGTGAAGTCACATGCTGGAAACCTGACTTTCACTTCCATTGCCTTACTGCACCTTGTCTAGTACCTCCCACTTCGCCACTGACATCTACCAAGCCATTAATAGATCTACCTGTCCATTTTCATCACCTTACTGATGTCTTTTCCGAGAAACAGGCCGAGACTCTCCCACCACATCGCTCTTACGACTGCACTATAGACCTGATGCCTGGCTCTACTCCTCCCCAGGGCAGGGTCTACCCATTATCCATTCCGGGGATTCAGGCCATGTCCATCCTCTTCACCCACTGGGGCGGGCTCCTTCTTCGTGGAGAATAAAAACGGGTCACTACGCCCTTGTATCGACTACCGCGGACTTGACAAAATAACTATAAAGAACAGGTATCCTCTGTCGCTGATCTCAGAATTGTTTGACCATCTACGGGGGCCCAAGGTTTTCATGAAGCTCGATTTGCAGGGAGCCTACAATTTGATCTGCATCAGAGAGGGGGACGAGTGGAAAACCGCTTTCAACACCCGTGATGGCCACTTTGAATATCTGGGCATGACCTTTGGGCTGTGCAATGCTCCGCTGGTATTCTAGAATCTAATTTTTTAAATATTTAGAGATCTCCTGTACATTTGCACCTGGACAACATCCTGGTTTTCTCTCCGATCTTGAAATCCATCGGGCCCATTTTCGCCGAGTTCTGAGGCGCTTGCGAACCCATCGTCTCTACACCAAGCTTGAGAAGTGTGTCTTCGAGCAATCTAGTCTGCCATTTCTGGGTTACAGGACTCTATTTACTGGTGTGGCTTATACCATCGTTTGCAGTGGTCCAGAGAATCCAACTACATCTGTGACACAAATGTTTCACTGTATAATGTAATCTTCAATGGTCAAGATCCCCTTTCTTATCACAACGTGCATTGTATTTATCTAAGGATGATCAGAGACTGTGAACTCATGGGCCAAAGAAGAATTAAATATCTCAAGACTGTTTGAACATTTTGTCCATCCCATGCCAAGCATCTTTGATTTGATTTTATTTTTACCCACAGTTCCTTGCGTTTAAAAGGAGGTATGTGCCAGCAACCTCTGATTAGATTATATGGAACACTGATCGAGAAACAGCGGTCTGCACAATCAAGGTTGGTGATCATACTTTGAGAGTATACAGTATCTTGCTCCAAACTAACCCTCTCAATTCTGACTGTTTCATCACAAGGCATGTGAGCCACAGACTAATTAGGTGTTTGTAAAATTATGACTTGTAATTGGAAGAAGAACTCAACAGAGTGTAGGCTCTGTTTATGATGCCTGAGCTATTCTCATGTGCTCTACTAAAAAAAAAAAAACTTTGAGACTTATATTTAATATTCCACAAAACTGTATTAAAGGGGTTGTCTCGCTACAAAGAATAGCTTTCAAATTGTAGGGAACACAAAATAAAGACATTTTCCAAATATATTGCATTGTTCCTCTGTTTTCCCTAAAGAGATACAAGTGAATTTATTACCTCCATGGCTATTTCTGTTCCCTCAGTAACTGACCTGTAAACAAATCTCCTGGGGCTGTTTGTTCAATGAGATAACAGAGAGTGAGTCATCACACAGGTCAGCAGTGTCAGTCAGTGTCCTGTGCTGCCAGACAGTAAAAAGCTTGATTTATCTCAAGTAAACAGCTCTGTAATTAGGGCTTTTGTTTTGGGGATCAGATAAGAAGTCCTTGGAGTAGTTTGAGAAGCTAATCTAATCTAATTAGCATCTGAAAGCACAATGTAGCTGTACAAGCATGGAGCTTCTGCAAATTCGTATGAACCAGGAAGTGACAGAGAATTTCTTTCATGCATTCTTTGAAACCCTGCGGGGAGACAACTCCTTTAAACCACAGCAATGCTGAAGATCTCTATTTTTTACAAACAATGAGACAAAATTGAAGAACTGACTTACTGTTAGCAATTTTCGCAGACGGCAAGCTTTCTGATGAACTGGACATTTCACTGCTCATGCTCACCAGGCTAGACCGTCTGGGTTTAGCTTGTGTAGGGGTTGATATGTTGGAGCATGCTGCAGGCTCTGTAGAGGAGTTGTTGCTAGTAGTAGTCTCTATAAATGCTTCACTACAAGTTTGAATTGCATCCACTGGAGAAAAAATACACAGTAAATAGTCATTTGATTGGGAAAAGAACCTGGAAACATTTAATTAAATAAACCAGCAAGCATACAAAAGGCCTGAAATTAAAGAAAGATACAATTGAACTATCAAAATGATCATATTACATTAGGCATCTGCTTAGGTTACCTTATCTGGCTTAAAAGGGGTTCTCTGGTTTAGCAAACCTGTTTTCATACACCTTTTTATGAAATTTAAAAGTTTTTAGGAGGGGTCCTCCTACTGAGGATCCTCATCTTTTGATTATAGTGGAGAATGATTATAAGGAGAATCTCTCTGTATTACATGATAGCACATTGATTTGAATGGACTCTATGTAATACCTGATTTCTTCTGTTGTGGCGCTACAGGCAACTGTACACATACTGCTAGACTTTCTTATAAATTACAGCTAATTGCTGTGGTCCTAGCAGGAAACATTTTGCAACACATGGTCAGAAGATTTTTCTAACAAGTAGTTATTGTCCAAATTTCTTTATGGAAACACAATACATAAAAATGCACACAAAGATTTAATAGAACTGGAACAATTTCCCTCTCTGTTTTATTACTCAATTGTATTCCTATTGCAATAAGAACAACAAATATTTAAAGAATTCTTCTATATGTGACCTATAAGATAAGTCACTTCCCTTTTCTCCTCTCCATGATCCTGTTTAGCTATAGGGTAATTGGCTGCAGTAGGAGCCTCCCCCTCTTTTGACTCTAGAATTAGGAGACAAAAAATAAAAGGGCTTTCTGAGAGGTTTGTTTTTCTAACCCTTGTTCTAATCATGATGCACAGGATGTAGTTTTCCATCTGCTAACATGATGTCCATTGGTGCCATGGTTAGTTTGCTCTCCAACCCTCCAATGTGCAGGATGTTAGCAGGGAGCATGGAAATCCAGACAGAGACAAAAACAGGTCACAAGCAGAAGTGCATGGCAGTGACATACAATTTTAAATTGGTCTCAAGCAAGAGGTCAGGACAGGCAGAGTTCATTTGTAAACAGGTCTAAAATAGCCAAGGATTGAAACCAGAAAGACACAAGCAGGAACATAGCTTTAAGGGGTTTTCTCAGCATGCAGTTTCACAGAGCCACAGTGAGCTTTAAAATCATACTTCCTGGTTCGGCTATAGCAGTGATTGGCACATCAGCTCTGCTATTACTAGCTATTCCTGTTTCACTAACATAAGTGCAAGAGATTTATAAAGCATAGTACTCAGACTGCAGAGCTCTAAAATGTGTTAACTTAACTAAATGAGAAGCTTTCAAAGTCTGCAGCCAGAGATAAGACACTGCAGTAGGTGACTCACCATGGACGGACTAAGTGAGTGACAGCAGCTTAAAGCAATGGGAGAGCGCAGAGAGATGGTCGTAACCAGTGAAACATGTTTGCTGTAAGAGGAGATAATATCTTCTTTATCTCCTAACCAGAAATCAAAATCAACAAAGCAATGTGCTTTAATATGTCCTTAATTACCTGTCCCTACATGTTAAAACCTAATCATTGTAGTGGTAAAACCCCTTTAAAGCAAGGTAGAAACACCATGAATACACCGACAAACTGGCAAGGGTAAAGTGAGGGAAGCGCTCTTAAATAGACAAAGGTCCCAGAGCATTAGCACAGAAAAAATCTGGATGCTGCACAGTGGCACTAGAGCGCACTCTGAGGCAGGAAGCTACTAATAGGACTGGACAGGGAGCTGAACACATGAGAAGTGAACAGGATGCCAGCCACTGCGGAGTGAGCCGTTATACTAGTGTTCAACTTCAGGCAATTAATGTATTCTGCAGGAACTATCCCAGAACAAGTTGGGGAATAGAACCGGACAATTCTGATACAAACTGATCATGTGTTACAAATAAGAAACAGTACAGGGTCTTTATTTTGTACTCCCAGGAACTCCCTGAAATACTAAATTTCACCCCTTCGTGAACTCCTGTCTCCTCAGAAACTTGTTAACTATAAATGAAAATAGATCGGAGCTAATCTAACCGCAGAATACAAGACCGCTTGTGACAAGTGCACGTAGAAAATCCTGCAGACTGACAATGTGGACGACTTATCTCCTGCTCACTTTAATCATTCATTTCCAAACTTAAAAAAATTTATGTGGTTGAACCCGGAGAGACCCAAAACTCTCTACAAATGTATTTCTCCGTGTGTAGACCTTTGGATCCTGCTAGTACAAAACTGCATGCTATAAATGCGTGTCACTGAGATTTATTTTTCCATCATTCAGAAATATAGGATACAAATAAAAGTACAATACCAAAGCATCAAATGTTGTGTGATAAAACCAGAGTACCATTGGCTGACATTGTTGACTAGAGTCAAGTATCGTAATTCATTACTATCTATTACCCAGAGTCACGGATAAGAGGACACTTTATGTAATGTTTCCATATGCACACAAAAGAATTTCAATTTACCGTAATTCAATTATTCATGACCCCCTCAGAGTGCTAAGACTGGAAAAAATGAAAGTTCTTGTCATCACGTAGCACTGCTTCTTCTTCCATATCTGTGCTGCACCTTCCTTTGCCGGAAGCGATTTTGTGCTCTATTTCAGAATTGTAGGAGGGCAGATTTACAATTGAAACAGCTGTTTGTAAACTGGATTTTACTGTATCTCTCCTGGGAGTTGTGATTTATGAGCATAGCATTAATCCTATCAATTATTTACTCTACAACATAGAAACATCTGCACTGAGTGCAGCTAATTTACTCTTCCCATGAAGTCAGTGTGTATAGAAATAAATGCAAAATACAGAGGACTCATGTAGAAAACTAGTGCAGATAAAAGTGTTGTATGTAATAACCAGAGTCTAGCTCTTATCTTTCTGGTAAGACTACTCTATCAGTGATCTTATGCATAAATATTTTTTTACATATTATGCCTTTTAATTATAAGTATGTTATTGCACGTTTAGGGTACTGGTGCTTTAAGTACCAGTATCACATGTTGCACTGTAGTCAATCAGGTGTAACCAGGGGGCCCTGAGTAGAGAAGGAGGAACTGTAGTTTGATATATTTAGCAATCTTGCACCAGGCTAGTTCAGTTTAGAGTTAAGAGTTTGAAGTTGACACTTCTTGAGTTGGCAGCATATATAGGTCATCCTGGACACAAAGCTGGCTTTGGCCCAGGAGCAGGCTGTCCTATTACAAAGGAATGAAGTAGTCACAGATACTGATTAGACAGAGAGGGTAAGCGAGAAAAACAGTTAGGAGAAAGAGGAGTCTGGCAGAGAACATGGGCAAGTCACTAGACTAGATGAATGACAAGGTATGAGGAACCCCAGCTATGCATGACTAAAAGAGCTTTAGTAAGCTCCAGTGGAGTATAAGTGACTGTAAAGTGGAGTGTGACCAGGGCATGTAGAGAGGCTTAAGCTGGTGGCATGGAATGTTAAAGTCTGCAGGCTTAAAGGTTGAAGAGGAAGAGAGAATAGTTCAAGTATATTAAGCCTGTAAACCAATTGTCATTGTAAAATCAAAGGACTGGGCCATAAGTAAAGCCTGTCAAGACCTCTACAGCTGTTGTCTCTTAGTTCCTTTCTGCACTGGATGCACCACACCTCCCAGCACACAACTATCATCTGCCACACATATGCCACAACTGGCATCTTACATTTTCACTGTAGGTTTGACCAGATGTGCCAGGTCTGTAGGGAGGTAGGTATAGTAATAATGGAACCAAGGCTGGAATGAGGGGTCAGTGGCTGCCTCCGATGTCATTCACAACATTTATTGATTTAAATGAAAAGTATAATTCAAAATAGAAGGCAAAAAGCAAATCAAACATACACAGGTTATACATAAAATTACATAACAAAAAATTATATATTATGCACATGCCATACCAAAGTCTAAAAAAAAATTACATCGTCATTATAGACGCATAAAAAATAACAAAAGCACAGAGTTGGAAAGACACAGAAATTTTCAGGGAATCCCATCAAGTATCAATAGTCATCTATACTCATGAATACATTACTATTTTCTCAATAAATAGGAAGAATATCATAATAAGAGATGTCCATGAATATACAATAATAGCAATAAATTCATAGAATGATGAAACAAAATAAGTTTGATGGCATAAATAATAAATGGCACATACTGTATAAGCAGTAGACAACATTATTAGTTACACAGTTTGTAAGGCCGAAAAAAGACAAACGCCCATCTAGTTCAGCCTATTGTGATAAAATGTTGATCTAGAGCAGGGATTCCCAAATCCAGTCCTCAAAGCCCACCAACAGGTCATGTTTTCTGGCTTTCCTTAGCATTGCACAGGTGATATCATTATTGTCAGTGCATTCTGTGGGAAATCCTGAAAACACGACCTGCTGCTGGGCCTTGAGGACTGGAGTTGGGAAACACTGATCTAGAGGAAGGCAAAAACCCCCATGAGGTAGAAGCCCATTATCCTCATTTAGGGAAAAAATTCCTTCCTGTCTCCAATCTGACAATCAGAATAAATCCCTGGATCAACGACCATTCTCCAGAATCCTAGTCACTACAACTTGTTGTGCTATTACGCTCTAGAAATGCATCCAGATTAGAGATGGGCGAATTTCTCAAAAATTCGGTTCGGTCACTCCGCCGAATTTTCCGACAAAATTCGTTTTGGTCCGAATTACTTCGGCACGAATCGCGTTAAAAAACAGCTATTTCCAGGCTGCACAGAGCCTGCAGGGTGCTGTAGAATGTTGTGCCATGCTTAAATATGCAGAGGGAGCTTGGTTTGGTCTTCATACAATGTTGTGTTTTAGTATGACAAGCACATGACTGCTGCCGCTCTTGGAATCGCTTCACTATAAAATTCCCTGGGCACTTAAGAGGGCAAAACTGACCAAAAAACTCAAGCGGGAATATTTCCTGATAAAGTCATGTCAGCGAAAGCTGGAAAAAAACAAGCTGAGAACTCAGGTGGCAACATTAGTGACAGAGTGTGGAGGTGATGGCGGCAGCCACAGCAGCATGAGGTCAGAGAGTGGCACAATGACATTCTGGAGGTGGCAAAACAGTAATAGGCCACAGAGTGGCACAATGACACAGTATGGAGGTTACGGCAGCAGCCACAGCAGCAGCATGAGGTCAGACAGTGGCACAATGACATTCTGGAGGTGGCAAAAACAGGAGTAGGTCACAGAGTGGCACAATGACAGAGAGTGGAGGTCACGACAGCAGCCACAGCAGCAGTATGAGATCAGTCAGTGGCACATTGACATTCTGGAGGTGGCAAAAACAGGAGTAGGCCACAGAGTGGCACAATGAGAGAGAGTGGAGGTCATGACAGCAGCCACAGCAGCAGCATGAGGTCAGTCAGTGACACAATGACATTGTAGAGGTGGCAAAAACAGGAGTAGGCCACAGAGTGGCACTAGGAAAGAGAGTGGAGGTCAGGTCACGATAGAGGCCGCATGAGGTCAGGCAGTGGCACAATGACATTCTGGAGGTGGCTAAAACAGGAGTAGGCCACAGAGTGGCACAATGACACAGTGTGGAGGTCATGACAGCAGCAGCATGAGGTCAGGCAGTGGCACAATGACATTCTGGAGGTGGCTAAAACAGGAGTAGGCCACAGAGTGGCACAATGACACAGTGTGGAGGGCACGGCAGCAGCAGCATGAGGTCAGTCAGTGACACAATCACATTCTGGAGGTGGCAAAAACAGGAGTAGGCCACAGAGTGGCACAATGACACAGTGTGGAGGTCACGACAGCAGTCACAGCAGCAGCATGAGGTCAGACAGTGGCACAATGACATTCTGGAGGTGGCAAAAACAGGAGTAGGCCACAGAGTGGCACAATGACAGAGAGTGGAGGTCACGACAGCAGCCACAGCAGCAGCATGAGGTCAGGCAGTGGCACAATGACATTCTGGAGGTGGCAAAAACTGGAGTAGGCCACAGAGTGGCACAATGACACAGTGTGGACATCACGACAGCAGCAGCATGAGGTCAGGCAGTGGCACAATGACATTCTGGAGGTGGCAAAACAGGAGTAGGCCACAGAGTGGCACAATGACGGAGAGTGGTGGTCACGGCAGCAGCAAAATGAGGTCAGTCAGTGACACAATCACATTCTGGAGGTGGCAACAACAGGAGTAGGCCACAGAGTGGCACAATGACACAGTGTGGAGGTCACGACAGCAGCATGAGGTCAGGCAGTGGCACAATGACATTCTGGAGGTGGCAAAAACTTGAGTAGGCCACAGAGTGGCACAATGACACACTGTGGAGATCACAACAGCAGCAGCATGAGGTCAGGCAGTGGCACAATGACATTCCGGAGGTGGCAAAAACAGGAGTAGGCCACAGAGCGGCACAATGACACAGTGTGGAGGGCACGGCAGCAGCAGCATGAGGTCATAGCGTAGCACAATGACATTCTGGAGGTGGCAAAAACAGGAGTAGACCAAGAGTGGCACAATCACAGAGAGTGGAGATCACGACAGCAGCCACAGCAGCAGCATGAGGTCAGGCAGTGGCACAATGACATTCTGGAGGTGGCAAAAAATGGAATAGGCCACAGAGTTGCACAATGACACAGTGTGGAGGGCACGGCAGCAGCAGCATGAGGTCAGTCAGTGACACAATCACATTCTGGAGGTGGCAAAAACAGGAGTAGGCCACAGAGTGGCACAATGACACAGTGTGGAGGTCACGACAGCAGCAGCATGAGGTCAGGCAGTGGCACAATGACATTCTGGAGGTGGCAAAAACTGGAGTAGGCCACAGAGTGGCACAATGACACAGTGTGGAGGGCACGGCAGCAGCAGCATGAGGTCAGGCAGTGGCACAATGACATTCTACAGGTGGCAAAAACAGGAGTAGGCCACAGAGTGGCACAATGACACAGTGTGGAGGGCACGGCAACAGCAGCATGAGGTCATAGAGTAGCACAATGACAGAGTGTGGAGGTGGGTGGCAATACCAGTCCCTGGTAAAGATGGTCGGTGGCAGATGGAGAAACTGACAGCAGATGTGTGGCTTCAGGCGGGTGGCGGCATCAGAATAGTGGCTGAGGCAGGTAATTTGAACCCAGACTCATTTCTCACAGTTTTGGTGAGGCGTCATGGCTGATGTAGTCTGACGCCTAAGGCATTGGTGTGTGGAAATCCTGGTCGATCCACGCCTGATTCATCTTGACAAAGGTCATTCGTTCCACATTCACCGTGGACAAGCGGGTTCTCCTTGGGGTAATGATGGCCCCGGCCGCACTGAACAACTGCTTTGATGCCACACTACTGACCGGGCAGGACAGCTTCTCCACTGCAAACTCGGCAAGTTGCGGCCACACATCCAGTTTGGCTGCTCAGTAGTCCAGCGGATCTTCTAACTGTGGTGGCAGAGTGTTGTCCAAGTAGGCCACCACCTGTTCAGGGACTGCTCCAGGTCCTGCTGCTGCTGGCGACTACCCTCCTCACTAGGCGGGTGAAGGAAGCTGCTCATCATTTGACTCCAGACTTAGGTTGCTGCTGATGGAGCTGTTACTGCTCCTACCCCCCCCCTTCCCCCAGCAGCCGCGACAGTAGTACGTGAGCGCTGAGGAACCCCCCCGGTCAGACCTGTCAGAGGAGGGACGATGCCGCACATAGGCAGCGGCCAACTGACTACGGAGGATTTCCCTATAGTTGAGTTTGTCCTCCCTCTTAATAGCTGGGAAAAAGGCTCCCATTTTGGACCAGTATCGAGGGTCCAATAGGGTGGAGCCAGAAGTCATCCCTCTGCCGGACGCTGACTATTCGGCTGTCACTAGCCAGGCAAATCAGCATGCTGCGGGCCATCTGCACAAGTAACTCCGAGGGGCTCCCTGCCTCCGTCTCCACTGTATACTGCCACGGTGCTTGCGGGTCATCTGCCTCGTCTTCCTCATCTCCATGTACCTCCTCCAGCTGCTCCTCCTCTCGTCACCTGGGTAGAAAATCCACTCATTTCACCAGACAATGCTTCTGCTCCAATGTTCTCCTCCTCCTCCTCCATTTCAGTCCCCACCGGACTCATGTGGCCGCGAGATGTAGTCACCACGTCTCCAGTCCCCTGCCCAGAAAGATTTTTCAGCATCTGTTCCAGGACATGAAGCAGTGGAATGACGTTATTCATCCCGTAGTCCTGGCGACTGACAAATAACGTGGCCTCCTCGAATGGCCTCAAAAAATGGCAGACCACACATGAGCTGCCACTGGCTGACATCAAAGTTACACAGGGGATTACTCCTGTCCGCCTGGATCATCAAAAAATCGTTAATGGCCTTTCTTTGTTCATACAGTCGGTCCAGCATGTGCAGGCTGGAATTCCAACGGGTGGAAACATCGCATATCAGAGTGTGTTGGGGGAGGCCGTTCTGCCGCTGCAACTTGAGGAGGGTGTTCCTGGCTTTGTACGAATGCATAAAGTGCATGCACAGTTTCCTGGCCATTTTCAGAATCTTCTAAAGATCTGTGGAAGACTTCAGGAACTTTTTCACAACCAGATTGAACACGTGCACCATGCAGGGCGCATGGACCATCCCTCCTCGGTGCAGCGCGGACACCATGTTCCTCCCATTGTCCGTCACCATAGTTCCGATTTGCAGTTGGCGCAGAGAAAGCCACACATCGATTTCTTGCTGCATGACGCGGAGCAGTTCCTCCCCTGTGTGACTTCGTTCACCGAGGCAAGCCAGGTGTAGAACTGCGTGACACCGCTGTGCCCTACACAAGTGGCAGGATGGAGCAGTACTTGTGGAGTCTGAGATGGTGGTGGTGGTGGAGGAGGAGAAGGCGGACATTGGCGCAGGAGCCGCAGTTTGACAACGTGGAGGAGAAAGCGGCGTCTCCTGTCCAAGTTGTTGGTGTGGCTGGGCAGGAAGCACATTCACCAAGTGGGCCGTAAAGGACATGTACTGGCCCTGACCGTAGTTACAGCTCCAGACGTCCGCGCTGCCGTGCACCTTGGAACAAACTGATAAGCTCAAGGACTGCCCCACTTTTTGTTCTACATATTTATGACGTGCTGGTACTGCCTTTTTGGAAAATAAATTACGGCTTGGAACTCTCCATCTCAGCTCGGCACAAGCCATTAGTTCTCTGAATGGTGCAGAGTCCACCATTTGGAAAGGGAGGGACTGCAGTACCAACAACTTGGACAGGAGCACGGTCAGCTGCTGCTTAGGATGGTTGGACGCATACTGTTGTCTCTTTGCAATCGCCTCGCTGAACGACTGCTGGCGCCATGAGTAGCGAGGAGCAGGAGCATCTGGACCGGGAGATGATGTCAAAGAGAAACAGCTACCTTCTGCAGAGGTGGTGGAGCCTTGACTGGCTGCAATGGCATGCGTGCCACTGGGCGCTGCTGCTGCGGCGGCAGGATGGACCACCACATCTGAGCCACGTTTCTCCCAGGCCACCGGATGGTGACACTGCATGTGTTGACGCAGGGCCGTGGTGCCAATGTTAGCTCCCTGGCCACGCTTCACTTTCTGCCCACAGATTCTACATATACCCATATTCGGCTCCTCCGGTGTCTTAGCAAAGAACTGCCACACCGCCGAGTAGCTGATTTTACCGCCAATGCTCCGCACTGAGTGACTACTACCGCCGCTGCCTCGCTGAGCCCCTGTGCCGCTACTTTCTTGGACCTGCGAAGCGGGTTTTCTACCCCGTGGCCGCTTGGCTCCCGACCTCACACTGCTGCTACCCTGCTGACTAACGGCCACACAACCCACTTGCTGGCTGCGCCGCTGCCTGATGCGCAAGCTGACGCCCTCTTCTCCTGACGATGATGAAGCCCTTGCTTCACCTGGCTCCCAAGTGCGGTCGGCTACATCATCATCAATTTGTGTTTCATCGTCACTGCTGTCCTCATCACCGGTCTTGGTATGCAGAGGCTGACCCCTCACAACATGACCTCCCATGCCACTCTCCACATCTATACTTTGCCGCCTACTGCAAGAAGCAGGGGATATTGGCCCTATTTCTTCGCTGCCAAGTAGCTGCTGACTGCCCTCCTCAAATTTTTCATCCTCGCTATATAGTGGCGCTGAGCCCAGACCACATAGTAGATCTCTGGCTGAGGGAACCGGATGGGACAGAGGCGGGTTGAGGACAGGTGAGGGCCGCTGACCCGCTCCTGGGCCATGCCAACTAAGGGTTGTGTCTGACGTTCCCACCGACTCTTGGCTGGGGTTGTCAGATGTCATCTGGGAGGAAGTGGATGACCTAGTCAACCAATCAAGAACCCTTGGGTTGCTAGTCAGCACACGGCCGCTAGATGACACCGGCAGTTGTGGCCTCACCGAGTGACCCCTGCTGCGACGTCCCCTTGCTGTGCTGCGACCTGGGCCTGCTCCAGGAATGTTTGTGCCACTGCCACTCGCAGGTGAAGAGCCTGCCACCTCTCTGTCTGACATATTGTTTGTTCTAAAATGTACAGACACTGTTTGATGAAGATATCTGTATATGATAAATACACACCCTGTATTTGACTCCAAATGAACCCACTAACAAGCTTGGGTAACCCTTGGACATAAACTGCGCTCCACAAATGGCCAGGAAAAATTGACTTGTATGTGCCGTTTAAAAACTCTGTGCTTTTACATTCAGTAAAATACACTTAATTAACCTTCGGATATGAATTATGCTACAGAATTTCTTCTGTGGTGGTAAAAAAGAAAGTTTCTTTTACTGAGTACAACTACAGAAAAATACTTAGTTAACCCTTGGATGTAAATTGCGCAAAAGAATTGAGCAGCCACAAACTACTAGCTTTGTAGCGTGTTACAATGGCGTGTTTTTTACGCTACACAACACGAGAAAAAAATGAAATTAACCTTCGCTTGTGAATTATGCTACAGGAAAATTGTATTTTTTGGCGGTGAAAAAGACGGTTTCTTGGAGTCACCACAGCAGAAAAACAACGCTTAATTAACCCCTGGATGTAAATTGCGCAAAAGATTTGAGCAGCCACAAACTACTAGCTTTGTAGCGTGTTACAATGGCGTATTTTTTACGCTACACAACAAGAGAAAAATTTTTAATTAACCTTCGCTTGTGAATTATGCTACAGGAAAATTGTATTTTTTGGCGGTGAAAAAGACGGTTTATTTTTGTCACCACAGCAGAAAAACAACGCTTAATTAACCCCTGGATGTAAATTGCGCAAAAGAATTGAGCAGAAAAAATGAAGTGGTATTTGTATTGTAAAAACGCTGTTTCTTTAAATGAATACAACAGGAACTGGCTTAGATCCCCCTTGGATATTCAATGTGCTGTGAGCAGATAGCATTAAAATGTATATGCAGCTGCAGTGGACGCACACTGGACTTCAGATCCAATACCCAAAAAATCAGAAATAGAACATTAAGAGAAGCAGTCTCTGAGACAAGCTGAGACACCCCACAAAAATCGCTTTATAAAAATCAGTTCTTCAGTAAGAGCTATCACAATCAGCCGCAGCAGCACCTTCCCTGATCAGGACAGTGAGAGGAGTGTGAGCTGCCAGCGTCGCGCCCGTACTTATATAGTGCGGTGATGTCACAGAATCCCGCCAGTCTCTGATTGGCTTCATCTCTGCACATGTCATGCAGGCTATGCCCTTCTTCCTCCCAGAGTTCTTTGCCCCATGTAACGCCATGTGCTCGCAGCCATTTTATTAATGAAAAGCACACTTCGTTCACCCGAAGTCCCCCAAACTTCGACTTCGTTCCGAACCGAAGTTTTCCTGAAATACTAAACGAATTCCACTTCGTTAGAATCAATTCGCCCATCTCTAATCCAGACCCTTTTTGAGCTCCGTTAGTGAATTCACCATGACAAGTTCCTCTGGCAGAGAGTTCCACAGTCTCACTGCTCTAACAGTAAAGAATCCCTTTCTATGTTTATGTAGAAACTTTCTTTCCGCTAGACGTAAAGGATGCCCCCTTGTTCTAGATACAGTCCTGGGTATAAATAGATCTTGAGAGAGATCTCTATATTGACATTTAATACATATATACACATTTATTATGTCCCCCCAAAGCTGTCTTTTCTCTAAACTAAATAACCCTAATCTTGCTAATCTTTCTGGGTATTGCAGTCCACCCAGTCCATTTTTGTTGCCCGCCTTTGTACCTGTTCAAGCTCTGCAGTGTCTTTCCTTTGAACTGGTGCCCAAAATTATACACAATATTCCATGTGTAGTCTGACCAGTGACTTTATCCTCTATTATGTTGATTGCTTTAAAGAGCTTAGTATATTTTACACAGATCAATATTCTACCGTGCAATCCATGCATAAAATCATTAATGAAAATATTAAAAAGAGGATAGGGTACAATACTGAATCCTGTGGTACCTCACTAGTAACAGGGATCCAGTTTGAGTATGTACTGTTAATCAACACCTTTTGTTTTCTATCACTGAGCCAGTTACTTACCCACTTGCAAGCATTTTCCCCCAGTCCAAGCATTCTCATTTTACTTACCAACCTTTTATGTGGCACAGTATCAAATGCTTTAGAAAAATCTAGATATATAACATCCAATGCCTCACCCCAATCCAGTCTAGAACTAACGTCCTCATAGAAGCTGATGAGATTAGTTTGACAGGACTGATCCTTCATAAACCCATGCTGGAACGGAGTTATACATTTGTTTTCAGTGAGATACTTCAGGATAGCATCTGTTAGAAAACCTTCAAACAATTTACTTACAACGGAGGTTAAACTTACTGGCCTATAGTTTCCAGGATCACTTTTTGACCCCTTTTTGAATATTGGCACCACATTGGCTATGCGCCAATCCTTTGGGACATACCCTAAATACTCGAGTGTAAGCCGAGTTTTTCAGCACAAAAAATGTGCTGAATAATCCCTCCTCAGCTTATACTTGAGTCACTCTCGGCGCTTGGGCGTTGCGATGGCCCGGGCGCCGGCAGGGACACTTCTGCTACATGCAACTCCTCAGGGAGCACATATAGCAGAATCCCGAGTAAGCCGACAGCGTCCGGGCACTGCCATGGCCTTGCACTGTCGGCGATCTCTTCACCTGTATGCGACTTGGAACACATACAGGTGAAAATACCACTGCGGAGCAGAGAGCGGGCGCTCCCTGCTCCGCAGTGGACTCTGGCCGGCCGCAGACTCGCGGCTGTCCGGAGTTTCCGGCACAGGCAGCGTGTGTCATCACACTGCGTGCACGACCTGATGACGTCACCCTGCTTGTGCCGAAGACGGAGCAGAGTGCCCGGGAGTCAGAGCAGCGGGGGAGTGAGGCAAGTACCTGTATTTTTATTTTTTAAACTGCTTATTACCTGCCTATGGGGCCATATAACTGCCTATTACTTGCCTATGGGGCCATAAAACTGCCTATTACCTGCCTAGGGGGCCATACACCTGCCTATGGGGCCATATAACTGCCTATTACCTGCCCATGGGGCCATTTAACTGCCTATGGAGTCATACACCTGTCTTTGCAGCCATAAAACTGCCTATGGGGCCATACACCTGCCTATGGGGCCATATAACAGCCTATTACCTGCCTATGGTGCCATATACCTGCCTATTACCTGTCTATGGGGCCATATACCTGCCTATAACCTGACTATGGGCCATATACCTGCCTATAACCTGACTATGGGGCCATGTACCTACCTATAACCTGACTATGGCGACATATATCTGCCTATAATCTGCCAATGGGGACATAAACCTGCCTATACATGACTATGGGGGACATTAAACTGCCAATAACCTGCCTATGGGGACATTAAACTGCCCATAAATGCCTATAGAGGACATATATCTGCCTCTACATACCTACGGGGGATATTGAACTGCCTGTACCGGCCTGTAATTTTATTGGTATCCATTTTTATTTTTTAATATGTACCAATAGCCGCTGCATTTCCCACCCTAGGCTTATACTCGAGTCAATAAGTTTTCCCAGTTTTTTGTGGAAAAAGTAGGTGCCTCGGCTTATATTCGGGTCGGCTTATACTCGCGTATATACGGTAGTCTGTTATTATACAGTCCATAAATATTAAGAATAGGGGGCCTATCTATGACATTACTCAATTCCCTTAGGACATGGGGATGTATACCATCATGACCTTGTGATTTGTCTATATTAATCTTATTTAGATAGAGCTGAACTTCTTTCTGGGTTAAACAAGAAACATTTAAGGTGGAGCTTACTTCATCCCTCTGCTCATCAACAGAAAGGTCATCTTCCTCGGTAAATACAGTGGAGAAAAAATTGTTTAATAGGTTTGCTTTCTTCTCCACATTATCTCCAGCACTACTTTTCAAAAGGGCCAACATTTTCTGTTTTAATCTTTTTACTATTTATATAGAAAAATAATATTTGGGGTTAGTTTTACTTTCTATGTCTTTCTATCTCCAGCTTTGCAGCCTTTATAATTTTTTTACATATTTTATTTTTTTCCTTATACCTTTTAGACCTCTTCACTTCCCTCCTGTTTAGTAGTTCAAACACTTTCTTTTTGTTATTTATTGCCTCCCTTACATCTCTGTTGATCCACATTGAGTTTTTCCTGTTTCGAATTATTTTATTACCATAAGTTATGTACCTCTCACAGGGGTTGCTTAAGATATTTTTAAAGATCTCCCATTTGTTATTTGTTTTGTTACTTTTAAACACCTTGTCTCAGTCAATGCGGTTTAGGGCCACTCTAAGCAAATTAAAAGTAGCCTTCCTGAAATTTTGTGTTTTTGTGGCTCCTCAACAAAAAACTCTATTGAAGGATAAATGGAAATGTATTATATTGTGGTCACTATTTGCTAGGTGCCCCCCAACCTGAACCTTTGTTACTCTGTCAGGTCTATTAGTCAATATTAAGTCTAGAAGGGCCTTTCCTCTAGTCGTGTCCTGCACCATTTGGGAAGGTAACTATCTTTAGTTATTGACAAAAACCTGTTTCCTTTATGAAAGCTACAGGTTTCAGATTCCCAATTTATGTCTGGGTAGTTAAAGTCGCCCATAATAACAACCTCATTATGATTAGCCGCCTAATCTATTTGTCTGAGGAGTACATCTTCCATGGGATCTGTTATATTTGGTGGCCTATAGCAGACACCTAGTAGAATTTTACTATTGTTATTACCCCCATGTTTATCTACCCATAGTGACTCCCCATGTTCATTTCCTGTATCTATATCTTCCCACAGTGTTGGCATCAGACAGGATTTTACATAGAGACATTCACCTCCCCCCTTCCGGTATTTACTATATCTTCTAAATAAACTATATGTAAGTTCATATCCATTGAGATAAGAATTCATAAACTATAAACTCAACATTTTTTAAAAAATCCTGAAATCTTGCAGTTTTTACTTTCCCCACTAGGCCTTATAATATTCTGATACTTCCTATTTTGAAGAGAAAGCCTTTCAGCAGTCTCCATATTATCAGCACAGGATCAACCATTTACAAGAGGAGATGGTCACAGATTCTCCTTCCCCCTCCCTGCACAGTGACTTCTTCTCAGGTCACAGAGTATGCCTAAAAAATTCTACTGCAGAAGTCAATAGGTCTCCTGTTCAAAAGCTTCTATGTCCATGAAGCTGCAATAAAGTATCTCTCTAAATGCTGATAAAAGCAGGTAGGACAAGATGGTTTTCCCCAACTTCCGGTTCCGGTGCTGATGAGGTAGGGAGCGCGATCCGTGCGCTCCCCGGGCACCGCCGACATACCTGCAAATAAAGCAGCACCGCATCGCTGACAGGCAGAAGAAGGAACGGGGGAGTAATTCGACGGACACCCGGAGCAGCCGGCGACTGGAGGTGTGAGGGAGACAGAGATTCCCCGCGCAGCAAGTTCACCGCTCAGAGGGCCCCGCGCGGCGCGGCACCAGAGCAAACAGCAGGAGCTGCAGGGCCGAACCTAGCTCAAGCCAGCATGCACAGGCAGAGGAGCAGGAGAGCCCTGTGAACACAACAAGCGCAGCGCCGGGGTCTACAGGCGCTTGAGGTACCGGGAACACGTTAAAATAGCCGGGACTGAGGCAGCACAGTTGCGCCTGGTGGGCGCGGGAGGGAGAGGAAAAAGGCGCCAAGATTGTTGGCTGGCTGCCATTTTGAGAGGAAGGCGTAGGCTGGCCATCAGATACAAGTATTCCATCGGTGAGGAAGAGAGAGGAGACTAGGAGTGCGAGAGAGGGAGAATATCTGTCCCCAGAAGGCAGCATAGCAGTGGCCAAGACAGCTAGCAAGGCACCAGTACATGCACACGTACTAAATCTTTGACATCTTGCAGTGCTGTACAAAAATCAGGGGGAGGAGGGCTGGAAAGAGGCAGCAGTGCTGTGGACATTAAGACATATTATAATCAGCAATCACAGAATGGCACCTATAACAAGGAAAGATAAGGGTGCAGCAGGCAAAGCAGGGTCTGACCAGGAGGATTTGGGCTCATCAGATGAAGAACAACAAATGGAGTGTGAAACTGATCACCCCCAGATCAAAATTAACTACAAGACGCTGGCCACTGCAGTAGCAAAAAAAGATACTCCCAGTTCTGCAGGACACTTTATCAAAACAAGTGCTAGCAACGATCAATGCGGTGCAGACAGAGGTTAACAAACAGGGAGAAAGGCAGGAGGAGATGGAACAACGCCTCTCTATCACAGAGGATGAGCTCTCAGATATGCATACACGATTGCGTGATCTAGCAGAGGCAAATGAACGCATCACCAATAAGCTGGAAGATTTAGAAAATCGCTCACGCAGAAATAACCTACGTATAATAGGACTCCCCGAGAGAATACCTCCTAGCCAATTAAAGAAAATCTGTGAAAAAAGACTTGCCTGCAGCACTAAACATTGATATGATATGTAAAGTGGAGAGAGCGCACAGAGTGGGCCCGGACGCCTCCTACAGAACACAAGGCACTAGTTCACGTGTAGCACTCCCTAGACAAGTCAGTGGAAAATTTCTGGATTATTCAGATAAAGAAAACCTTCTCCGCAGTTTTAGAAAACGCCAAAAGCCGCTGAAATATGAAGGGTCAAACATCCTTATCTTCAATGATTATTCTTTAGAAGTGTCACGCAAAAGGAAATCATTCAGTAAAATATGCTCTGAACTTTACAACAAAAAAATCCGTTTTCAGCTGCAATATCCAGCCATTCTTAGAGTGTCCATGCCTGATGGCTCATCCGAATCTTTTAGAACGGCCCAGCAGGCAGAAGAGAGACTCCTTCATATTCTTCAGGATCCGGCAGGTGGAAAAGAAACATGTACACCCGGGGCCTCTGGGGAACATGTCCAAGATGGGAAGAGCAGCAACTCGACCAGGCCCAAAGAACAGCGACCCCCGCAAACACCACGGGAAGCAAGAAGCAAAACTTGACTTGAAATGGAATATAGGCGCAAGAAGGCAAACTTAAGTTGGATATGATCCATGAGAGGCCATGGGGATATCAGAACTATATTCTTCAGATTGTGCTGGACTCAAACTTTTTTTTTTTTCTTCCTTCTTCTCCTCCTCTCTTTTTCTTTTCCTCTCTCCCTCCTCCCCCCATCCTCTTCTCCTTTCTTTTTATCACCCCCGGGATTCCTTAATATCTCACTCCCCACATTTACACATTCTTTTCTTCTAACTTACATCTTAGCTCGTTTACAAGATGGGACGGGGAGTGTTATTTCGAATATTTTTGAAAGTACAAAAGCGATGTGTTAAGTAAACGCATAAGTCTAGGTGGTGCCCTAGGGTACAATGCACATCAGAAAAAAGAGAAGTCCCACAACAATACAAGGGAAGTGGTTTTTAGGAAAAATGTTAGGGTATGCAATGTTCAGGAATGTTTTCCAACAGTTTTGTATGTCCAGTTTGGTTCAGTTAAGCCAGGAAGGTAACGGGGTTGAAGGTGGGGTTATAGAAATGAAACCTGCAGGTATATATTTAACATCCTGTTAATTAGATTAGACATGAAATTGATATCATGGAATGTTGAAGGTTTAATGTCCCCTCAAAAGCGCTCTTTGATTCTGCGGCATCTAGGCAAAATGAAACCGGATTTGGTTATGCTCCAAGAAACTCATATTGAGGCTAAAGATTTCTTTAGAATGAAGAAATACTAGGTGGGAGAGGTCATAGGGTCACCAGCAGTAAACAAAAAGAACGGAGTCTTGGTGTTGCTGAGGAAATCGCTACCTTATAATATAATCTCAACTGAGGCAGATAATGAGGGCAGATGGGTAAAAATACTATTTGAAATGTCCAGCGGGAGAGCTCTGTGTGTATAATGTTTATGGCCCTAATAGTGAGGGTACAGATTTCTTCAATAAGCTTGGCTCGCGGGTTCTTTCCGATCAAGTGCCTGTAGCACTGATCGGGGGGGACATGAATGCGGTTCTTGTTCCGGAGGAGGACCGCAAACGGTCTCCCACGGCTTTGAAATTGGCAAATTACAAGGGTCTAAAGAACTTTTCTGAGGCAACGGGACTGATAGACATCTGGCGGGTAACGCACCCGGATAGTAGGGAATACACCTTTTTCTCACATGCCCATCAGTCTTGGTCTCGAATTGATAACTACCTGATAACAAAAAACTTAATAGATAGAGTCCTAGGGGTCGAGATAAGAGATATCATAGTGTCAGATCACGCGCCCATAATGATAGAGTTGGCTGAAACGTATGCCAAAGGACAGGACTTTATCTGGCGTTTCCCGATGGCCTTAGCGGGGGACGAAGCATTTAAGGAAAAAATTCAGGGATGGTGGATGGAGTATGAATACGCGAATGCAGAACACAAAAACAACCCGCAGTTATATTGGGAGACAGCCAAAGCGGTCATAAGAGGGCATTTGATTAGCTATATATCTCATTATAAAAAAGTAGTACATAAAAAGTACATGGAATTCAGCGAGCAGCTTAGAACCGCCTACACAGCTTTCACGGGAAATGCTTCTGAGGATAATAAGCAACTCTGGCAAGAAGCAAAAAAGTTATTTGAACTGTGGCTAGAAAGGAAAAATAACTTACACAGAGCAAGATTTTAGGCGGAACTCTTCCGTTTCGGAAGTAAGTCAGGGAAACTCCTGACAAGGTTGGCAAAAGCTAACAAAGGACAAGGAGGAATTGTATCTCTAAAAACTAGGGAGGGCAATATCACATCCAATACAAAAGAAATAAATACCCTATTTCAGAAATATTATAAAACATTATACATAGATACAAAGGGAGGCGAGGTAGAGTAAGGAGCTGACTTCTTGGACCAATGTAACCTTCCAAAATTATCAGAGGAGCAGAGAGAGATTCTAAATGCATCAATAACTACCGAGGAAGTTCAAAATACAATAAAATCGCTAGGAGCGGGGAAAGCACCAGGACCGGATGGCTATCCATCAGAGTTTTATAAAATTTTACAGGTGCAAGTGGCTCCTACACTGGCCCAGTATTACTCTTCACTGTTGGAGGGAGGCGGCATCCCTGATGAAGCCAACCTGGCTTTTATTAAAGTATTGCCCAAACCAGGTAGAGACCTGACGAAGGTGGAATCATATATGCCAATTTCGCTTATAAATCAGGATCTGAAATTAATATCTAAAATAATGGCAAGTAGGCTTGCAATTATCCTCCCCAGTTTAATAGGGCAAGCGCAAGTAGATTTTGTTAAAGGCAGGGCAGCTGTAACAAATATCAGGAAAGTCCTGGGGGCTTTAGACGCTCATGAGAGAGGAGCGGTGGTGGCTAGGGCGCTGGTGGCATTAGACACAGAAAAAGCATTCGACAGTGTTAGATGGCCATGGCTTGACATAGTACTGAGCAGATTTGGAATTACCGGGAAAATTAGAACTTTTATTGAGGTTTTGTATAAGAATCCGAGAGCAGAGGTTTATACGCCTGGTTTTAGATCAGATGCATTTACCATGCAGAAGGGAACAAGGCAGGGGTGCCCATTGTCACCCTTGCTATTTAACCTCACTCTGGAGCCTTTGCTACGCACATTAGAGCAAACCCAACTATATGAGGGAATAAAAATAGGAAATAGAGAATTAAAAATAACCGCTTTTGCGGATGATGTCCTTTTTATGAATAAACCGGGATCGCAGCTGCAACTAGTGTTAGATTTGATTGAAAGGTTCGGGGATTTTTCAGGATATCATGTAAACCGGGATAAATGCGAGCTCCTATGGATAGGAGGGGAAAATCATAGGGAATCTAATAGAATTAGAGCAACAGGCATTAAGGTGGCAAAGGATTACATTAAATACTTAGGCATCAAAATAGGGCACTTATCTTCATCATTATATAGTCTAAATTATCTCCCTCTTTTCGAAAAAATACAAAAGGAACTCCAAAACTGGCAGGATCTTCCATTGGCACTTTTAGGTAGAATACATCTTGTCAAGATGATAGTATTTGCTCGTTTGCTGTATCCACTGCAGACGATTCCGATTTTACTGCGTCACTCAGATGTTCAGAGATATAATGGCTTGGTGTCTAGGTTCATATGGCAAGGCAAAAGGCCCAGGATAGCTATCGCTAAATTACAATCATTGAAATCAGAAGTAGGGTTAAACCTTCCAAATTTAAGGAGTTACAACATCGCATGTTTATCAAGACACATCCTGGACTGGCTACACAATACCAATGTTTACTCCGACTGTGGGCTGGAGGAAAATTTGGCTGGGATGAAGCTTACGAGTTTATTACATTTACAAATAGCAAACATTCCACTTAGAGCCAAACATTCTCTTCTCCTTAAGGACACCGTAGCAGCATGGAAGGAACTGAGGAAAAGATATGATTTGCCCTTTCGAATATCAAAATATCTACCCTTATGGGAGCATGTGGAATTTCAGGAAGGGTTAAATCATGGGTGGTTCAAGAGATGGAGGGAAGCAGGAATAGCTTCCGTGACACATCTTTTTCATCAGAGAGACAACAGATTTAAGACCTTTGCAGAAATGAAGGCAGAGCATAACCTTCCAGATTCACAAGTATTACAATACTTACAAATCATGTCATTTTGCAATGCCAGAATTCAAAATATAAGCAGGGAACGATCTAGAAATGCTTTTGATAGGCTTGTGGGGTCGGAGCCGCAAAGAAAATCCATTACTACAATATATGCAGACATAAGGGACAGGTACATCAAATTTGATGTTTGTGAGGGTTTCAGAAGATGGAGAAAGTGGACAGGAAGGGAAGATATAGATCAGGCGATAATCGAGGTTTGGAGGAATATACGCAAACACGTCATAAACGAGAGATGGCGAGAAACATATTTCAAAATAGTGCACGCGGCCATTTATGCATTTGATATCCCCCCATCACAAGGATTTCCAGATAGACTGACAGCATGCCTGAAATGTGCGGAACCCAAATCCGACTTATTTCATGGGTTGTGGACATGCCCTATGATGCAGGTATTCTGGAGCGAAGTCAGAGAGCTAATGTCGTCTCTTTGGAAGGGTAATATAATAATATCTCCAACAATATTCCTATTACATGGTAGGGAGAGTATAGATGATGCTTTGACGGAGCAGCTAAGGGGTGAACTTCCAGCCCTACTACATATTATATTAATGGTGGCAAAGAGATGTGTTTTGTCCAAATGGCTGGACAAGGAGGTCCCAAGCATAGAGATGGTGGTAGGGCAATCTAAAATATATGCCATTGCAGATCAAATGTATGTAGAGCGTCATAAGGAAACAATGACCAAAAACTTCTTTAAGAAATGGAGGGCATTTCTGGAGAAATTTTACACCCAACAGGAGATAGAGAAATTGGTAAATACCTTCCAATATACTAAGTGGTATCTGATGGAGGCACAAATGGGGACATTGGGAAGATTACAACTATAATTATAACCAAAATGTAAGAACGGAATCTCTCATGGTCAGAGACAACACTTGGATACGTTATATTCCTGGCTGTACTTAGTGTATTTTATATTATTTTCTTGTTGATATGTTTACATACATTAGGTTTAGGTTTATTTCGCTGAGTTGTTTAAAAAAAAATCAAAAACTGGTATCTCCTAATGGACAGAATTTTACGGTACAATATTTGCAAATTGTGAATTGTATATTGCAATACAGATGCCAAATAAAATATGTTTTTTTTTTAAAAAAAAAGATGGTTTTCCCCATAATCATATACAGACAACAAAATAAAAAAAATCTACAGTCAGAAAATAAGAATGGATAAGAACAAAAAAATCTTGTTTTAATTAGTAAAAAAATAGATTCCCTTTAAAGATCATGCCAAGGTAACCAGTAAAGCTAAAAGTCACAGAGGAAGGGGGTTATCAAGACTTGTACATCAGTTCTCTAGTATACAAATGTTGCAAATAAATGTGTCATATTTGGGGGAAAAAATTGTGACCTTTTGCTGATTTTGTGGCATATATATACTGTATATGTGCAAAGCTGGTAGAGACATACCCCAACAGACTGCAGCTGTCATTGTAGCTAAAGGGGGTCCTGGATTCAGCCCTCTGACTCAGGGGACTGAAGTCATATGCATGCACACAAACTTTAGAGACGTAAAAACTTAAAAAAACATTTTCACAACACCCCAGTGTTCATCTGTACTCATTTGCACGCATGCTGGTGACTGTACAAGCATGAAGGCTCTAAACTGTGCATCATTTGAAACAGTGACAATACATAGTAATTACACTACATTATGAGAGACTTACATACTGTGCGTTACTTTATGTTGTAGAATTACAGTTTTATAAAACAAAACAACAGAAATTATCCTGTATTGTCTTTCCGCATATAAGTGCAAACAAAAGCTTCAGTGAGATTGTTGTATCTTCAGTTTTTATTACAAAAATAATCTAACACTCCTACAATCCAATCTGTACCTGCAGTATGTAATGAGGTAGATAGCTTCCCTGCTTTGTGTCTTTCACCCTGTGTGTTCCGGTGTCTCTTCTAAATAATTAAGGCAGCATGCAAAGCAATTTTGAAATATGCAAAGTACTGAATGAGAGTTTTATCTGTTTTCCAGTGACAATCCACAGAACTTTTAGACGTTATTTTAAGGTTTACAATGGTCATTGGCTATAGTATCAAACATCTTGCCTAAAGGCTGTCAGCTTCATAAACGAGCCATTTTTATTGGCATTAAAAACAAACATGTTTGAAAATCTCTTACTGTTAGGCCTGGTTCACACGGCTTATTGCCGGCGTAATTGCGGGGACGGATTTCGCCCCGCAATTACGCCAGCAGCCGTGCAGCGGGGCGGGGGGCCGGCAGCTCGCCGGCCCCCTAGACGGTCAATATCTACGGCGCGTACGCGCCGGAAATAATTCACATGTCACTTTCTTCCCCCACGGCGGATTCGCCGAGCGGGGAGGAGAGAACTGTGGATTACTGTAGTTACTGGGACGGATTGGAGCCGTACTGCAGCGCAAATACGGCGCGCAATACGGCTCCAACCAGCGCCCAAATAAGCCGTGTGAACGAGGCCTTATTGCACCCACTTAACAGTACCCCAAACAGAAATTCAGAGCAACCTAGAACTAATGTGTGTTGCATCATTCTCCCTCTGGCATGGAATGTTGTCCTCGAATCCGTGTGGAACATCCAGGTGGCCTCAAGCTAGTTAGAGACAGACTACAAAAGTGAACTTTTAGCATAAATGCACAATGTTTTTGAAGAGAAAAGAACACTGCATACCAACACAAAAACCTTATCTCAGCTGTGCAGCAAAGTAGAGATTTGCAGTTGCTTTACAGCATAAGGCACTTAATGCCTTGCAATCAAAGGGGTTGTCTCGCTACAAAGATCATATCTGTATTGATGGGGACAGTAAAAAAAAAGGCACTTTTGCAATTGGTTTGTATTACCCAAATCATTTAGTATAGTAGATATCTGTCTTTGTTTAGAGCTAAATCAGCAGCCTGAGGTCAGGCCATGCCCACTGTGCTGTGATTGGCTGCCTGATATTTAGTTCAGCCCTGGTCGGGACACAGCCCCTGTGCAGGACACAAGCCATGTGCTGTTATTAGCTGTCTGCACTCTCTGTGCTCACTCCCCTCTGAGCTGTGTGAAAATTAAACTGTCTGCCTGAGCTTTCTGTGCATTCTCATTTTCTGCCTCTCACTGCCCTCTGATCTCTGTAATATAGGCTACCTGACCTCTCTCTGCTTCTCTCACAATGACAGCTGTGTGTGAAGGATCTGGACCATCACCCTTTATCTGCCAGATATAACACACCCATTTAACATAGGCTGATACACTCTGCTCCCCCTCTTCTTTCAGGCAGGAGGTAGAGCAGTTTGCATTTCTCACATTTACTTCATTATTTCAGGCCGTATGTATAACTTTTTACGCCAATGCAGGTGTTCTGGTTACAAGGAGCTTGTGGAGCCCGGGAGGGAGGAGACAGCTCTCCAGGCATGAGACCATTGCAGGAGGTCTGCAGAGCTGTGACATCCTCTCTATCTCACTGCTCACACAGAATGATGATGATGACTCAGGAGGAAGCAGGGAGGGGGCATGATGATGTCACCACTCCTCAGTAAGGGAAGGCATGCCTTCTGGGAGGAGAGACCTGTCCCTGGATTTGAAACTGTAAGCAAGAGACAAAGAACAAGATGCTTGTGAAAGCCTGTAGTGAGATAACCCCTTTTTAAGGGGTTGTCTTACCATGCTGTTTCACAGAGCCAAAAGTAGCTTTAGATTCATGTATCCTGTCTCTTACTGGATAGGCAGAAGGTTGTTCTATAGCAGTGATTGGCATAACACCACCGTATTCACAGCTCTTCTAATTGCACTTACATGAGAGCAGAAGATGTTATCTATAGTGCAGGATGCTTCAGAGCTCAAAATAAACAAAAGTAATTAATCTCCTTTGTTTGTTAGATATAATACATTCTGTTCTCAAGCTGCCAGTATTCTTGTGCGCCGACCTGTGGTGACGTCACTCACTGCTATCAGATAAGACAAACAGCAGAGACAGCAGGATGGTAATTAGAGAAACCCGTCTGCTTACAGCAAATAAAATCTCTTTTACCTACTGACTAGGAAAAAATAACAGACATATATTTGGAAAAAGTCTTGATTTAACATTCCCTGAATGTTGAAAGCTAATCTATGTAGTGAGACAAACCCATTTAACCCCTTAACGACCTTGGATGTTAATGCTTCTGGACATATGCATACGTCCTCGGGATTGTGCAAACTCTAAAACAGAGTTTGCACGATTGCTGCTGTATATTACAACTGACATCCCGCAACATCGGCCCTGACTGGAGATCACTCCGAGGGGGGGGGAAGGTGTGGGGCGATTAACCCCTTAGCTATCGTGACCTAGCGTTTGCAATAGATAAGTGAGACACAGAAAGAGAGAGCTCCTTCTGCACAAGTCAGCGCAGCATACCCTCCATTGTGCAGCTACTGGTCTCCTACCAGATAGTCCGGAAGGTATACAATGCCTTCTGGCTGTCTGTGACGTCACCATGCCCAGCCATGTCCTGTGGGCATGGCCAGGCATGGGGACTGACAGTTGCCATAGAGACCAGTATAGAGCAGTTCCCCTATGGGTAAAAGTAACAAAAAAAACAAAAAAACAGTAAATCACAAACCCGAAAAATAAAATAAAAACACGTACACTGTCCTTTTCCCCTTTACAAATGGCAATCACCCCCAAAAAGATCAAAAATAAATAAAGTAAGCATGTTTGGTATCGCTGCGTGCATGACAATCTACCCTATAAGTTTGTCAAGTTAATTAACCCAAAAGATGGACGCCATAAATAAAAAAATAAAAATCACAATTTGTGGTGATTATTAAGTTTTAGCACCTTGGGGTGACCGCAAACCTGGAATGGCGCCTAAATAAAATCTTATTGAAAATGAGACCCCAAAGATGCTCCTCCTATTCTAAGGCTTATAGTTGAGCCAAATAGCGCACTAGGGCCACATAAAAACAGCAGAATTGGGGGAATCGATATTAAGTTGCATTTCCATGGTAAAATCTATTGTGTTGCAGTGAATAATGGATAAAAATTTAAAATCTGCAAAAAAAAGAAAGTGAAATTTCAACTCCACTTTGCTTTAATTTCTGTGAAACACCTATTGGGTTAATAAACTTCCTTTAGGCTGTTTAGAATACTTTAAGGGCTGTAGATTCTTAGATGGAGTAATTCATGGGGGTATCTAACATACTGGCTCCTCAAAGCCACATCAGAACTGGACTGATCCTTAAAAATGTGCACATTTTTGTCAAAATGTGAAAAATTACTACTAAATTTCTAAGCCCCCTAATGTCGTAAAAAAATATTTTTTAAAATGATGCCAATCTACAGTGGACATATGGTAGATGCTAGTTATAAATTATTTTGTGGTGATTATCTGTCTTGCACGCAGAAATTTTAGAGCTTTGAAAATTACAAATTTTTCAAAAACTCACGAAATTTTGGTATTTTTCACAAACAAACAAGGATTCTATTGAACAAAATTTGTTACTAACTTAAAGCACAATCTGTAACGAGAAAACAATCTCTGAATCACATGGATAGGTAAAGGGGTTAAAAAGTTATTCTCGCATAAAGTGACATGGATTTCAAAAATCGGGCTCTGTCAGGAAGGCCAAAACTGGCTGGGTTCTTAAGGGGTTAAGGCAGCAAAGAATTCAAAGGATATAAAAATAATTTATAGGAAATCATGAGGACAGCTGTCCGTGACCTTAAGGTGAAGAGATGCTGGGTGATGCAAGAAAATGACCCAAAGCACACATGTAAATCAACTACATAATGTTTGAATAAGATTTGTTTTTTGGACTGCCAAAGTCAGATTCCTAATTTAACCTGAAGAGGGCTGTGAAAACAAGGCATGCCAGAAATACTGATAGACAAACACATTTGCAGGAAGAAATGGTTCAAAGTTTCTCCTCCATTTTGGTGCAGGTTATTATTGCCAAAAGGGGATCTTCAGGTAATTCAATTCAAGGGGACATTACTTTTTCTCCCTGCATTGTAGATATTTATTATTTGTTTACTTAATTAAAGACATGAGCAGTACCTGCTGTTTGAAGACAAAATCAGTGTGGCCACTGGTGCATAGACAAGCACTAAGGGTAGGACTAAGTTTACATGATAATGTGGATGACTGGGTGAGTCCGATCGGCTTCACCTACAAGCTATTATTCTTATTATAACACATACTATATATCTGTGAGAAAAACATGCTTATGTGTCTTTTTATATAGTTGCATAGTTTGCAAGGCCGAGAAAAGACAGACATCCATCCAGTTCTGCCTATTGTACTAAAGTGTTAATCCAGAGGAAGGCAAAACAACCATGAGGTAGAAGCTAATTTTCCTCATTTTAGGGAAGAAATGCCCTCCCTACTCCAATCTGGCAATCATAATAAATCCCTGGATCAACAACCCTTCTTCAGAATATAAATAGTTATAATTTGTTATACTATTACGCTCTAGAAATGCATCCAGTCTCACTGCTCTTACAGAAAATAATTCCTTTCTATGTTTATGTAGAAACTTTCTTTCCTCAGGATGTAGAGCATGCCCCCTTGTTCAGGATACAGTCCTGGGTATGAATAGATCTTGAGAGGCATCGCTATATTGACCCTTAATATATTTAAATATATTTATCATGTCCCCCCGAAGCCGTCTTTTCTCTAAACTAAATAATCCTAATCTTGCTAATATTTCTGGGTATTATCCACCCAGTCTTTTTATTATCTTTGTTGCCCGTCTTTGTACCTGTTCAAGCTCTACAATGTCTTTCCTGTGCACTGGTGCCCAAAACTGTACACAGTATTCCATGTGTGGTCTAACCAGTGATTTGCATAATGGAAGTATAATGTTCTCATCATGTGCATTTATGTCCCTTTTAATGCGCACCATAATTCTGTTTGCCTTGGCAGCTGCTGCCTGACACTGGCTGCTACAATTAAGTTTACTGTCCACTAGGATTCCCAAGTCCTTCTCCATGTCACTTTTTCCCAGCGTTTTTTCTGTTTAATATGTAATCATGGAATGGATTTTTTTCTCCCACTTTGCATAACCTTGCATTTATCTGTGTTAAACCTCATCTCCCATTTCTCTGCAAAGGCCTCCTACTTATCCAGATCCCTTTGTAATAACACATTGTCCTCTATCGTGTTGATTACTTTACAGAGCTTAGTATCATCTTCAAAGATCAATATTCTACTGTGCAATCCACATGTAAGATCATTAATAAACATATTAAAGAGGATAGGGCCCAATATTGACCCCTCTGGTACCCCACTAGTAATGGGGATCCAGTCTGAGTATGTACCATTAATCACCACCCTTTGTTTTCTATCACTGAGCCAGTTACCCACTTGCAAGCATTTTTCCCCAGTCCAAGCAGTCTCATTTTACTAGAAAAATCTAGATATATAACATCCAATGCCTCACCCCAATCCAGGATTGATCAGGATTGATCTAGTGTGCTTTCAAAATGTTTTACTTAAGTTTCATGCTGTTTATGGTTCAGGTATTGAAACAGTTGGCAAGTACCCTTCTATAATAGAATATTGGCGAGCCTTACCTAATAGGTAATACTTTCCATCTCCCAGGGGATCTTTCTGGTATCTGGGAACATTGAAAGGTGGAAGAATATGGAAGGTCTTCTCCAGCAAAGGTTCCAGTCTTGAGGCAGATGGATCAGCAGAATGGAAAAAACTGTAAACTTGACTACAAGCAGGACGAGCCCTGCACACTGTAAAACAAAATAAAGTCAATGCATTAGAAAATGGAAAATAGGTCAATATGAGCCAAAGACACATTATTAATTATACTTTAAAAATGTCGCTATAAATCCACAACTTAGCCTTCATTGTGTAGGTTTTCCAAATAAATATCAGAATGGACATATGCGCATTATGTCAGAAAATAGACACCTGACATCAAGTTAATTCAGATGCAAAATTCGTTATTTTGGTTAACACATAAAAGTTTTTATATAGGTTGAACTGGAGGTGTGGTAACATTAACTTCATCACTTCAATTTTTATTACAATTTGCAATACCATTGGTTACTTTAGTCATTATACAATACAATTGGTTACCTACAATGAACATTCTCTACCTTATGCAGTCACGTTTACATTATCTTTATTTTACTTTACTAATAATCAATTTGCCTCATATCTATACCTATTATTCAACAGTTATCATTAAAGTATTTAATTAAAACAAGAAAAACTGCTTATCTAACCATTGTTTTGATTACTTAAATACTAAGAAAACAGGTTGTTTATTGTTGACAGTAGCCAAAGAATCAGCGGGACTTTTTAATAGTGCTAGAAGATTTGGGGAATTTAGTAATGGAATGTTACAGCAATCATCTCTGTCGCCATACATATATAAACAAATGTGTGTTATCAGTGATTAAAAATCCAAGGAACAAAAATCACCTACTAAGAGAATAGATGGGCTAAATAATCCTCTTGAGTCTGTTAAAAATTATGAACAATTTAATTTAAGACTGAAGAACTAAGAAATGTTTAAAACATCCAACTACTTCAAGGCTAAGCATTCCTGATAGATCAAGGACAGATATGAACATTCAAGACTAAGTGAATAATAGAGAAATCACTTAACCTTATATTTTCTGTGGCTAAAGAATCTTTAAAGATACTTTGTAATGGTCCCAGAAGATTGTGGGAATTAAGTACTCGAATGTCACAGCAATCAGTGTCTGGACTGGTCAGAGTGAAGGTATATCTGCCCAAGATACCTTATGTCTGCCAGGTAAAGAGCAACTAGAAAGAGAAGTGTCAGAGATCTAGGAGATCTTTATGTGTAGGGTTTAGTAAAACCCATTTTGTAAGGGCTGGTTTGCTGGAGTGGGGGATAGCGAGGGTGGACCCCACTCCACCTGGACAGTCCGGGTATTGGGCTGCCTGATTAAGTTTAGGTGTGTCCGCCTCATATAAGGCCAGAGCTGCACACACACACACTCTCTCAGACTGGGAACAGGTTATCTGCTAAGGACCTGTGGGAGCTGTTGTGGTATGCATATACCATTATGTTTGGTGACTGGTATTAGGCTGGCGCTGTGTTAGAGAGGAATACCTGATGTTTAGTTAGAGCCAGACAAGCATAGGATTTGTTTTGTTTGTTTTGTTTTTGTACCACAAACGGACAATAAAATTGGCTGTGGTCAGTTTTAAACGAACTTCTCTTGTCGTTTGGACTTGAGACAGAGCGATCCTCGATAGTCGCAGGTTTCTGCCGCTAGAGGGTGTGAGGCTAGAGACATACTGCAGATGCGCCACTGAGGACCTGGTCTCAGTGGTGAAAAGTCACCAATATAATGTCAGTAATGATATCGAACTGAAACTTACAGTAGAGGCTAGAATAGCTGCTAGGCGGCTATGTAGGGGTGGCTTTTTTGGGACAGCCCAATAGTGTTTGGTGTGGGTGGCGTCCCCCGCATTCCAGGTCAGGTTTGGGTATTTTCTCTGGAGACCGATTAAAAGGCCTTCTCCACATCCAGGGAATCAGGGGGCGTGGTTTTTGCTACCTGCAGTGGATGCAGTAGTGGAGCAAAGAGAGAGCTCGGGGTCCCCCTGGAGGGCTTGAGGAAAGCCACAAAGTTTTTACAGTTAAGAATACTGTGGAAATGTGGTGCTGTGTGTAGGCACAGACCCTGAGTAGGAGAGTGGACTGGTTTATTGGTGAATCTAAGTGGCTAGACGGCCGGAGGGTTTATTTTGTGTTATGTTTGCTTTGATGCTTTTTCGGTTTGCTAATAAAAACTGGCTGAAGCCAGGAAAACTGAAGCCTGTGTCGGAGTGCCAATCCTTTTTAACCCAAAAGCGGCGATCCATGAGCTGAATGACCCCCGGGCCGAGCCAAGAAGGCGGCCGAAGGCATGTGAGGTGTCACAATATATATATATATATTGGGGGGGGTTAGCCTCAGCGTTCAGGTAGCAGCCTGGGATTTGGCAGACAGAGACAGGGACACAGCATAAAAAGTCCAAGTCCAGGCTATGCCTGGATTTATTAGAAATGGCAACAAACGAACACCACCTTAATGTCAGGCAAAACATACCAAAACAAAAATCCTGCTCGGCTGAGCTCAAAACTAAACCGTAATGGCCCTGACTACACCCAGGACACCCCTCAGTGCCTTTTGGGAATAGCCCAATATACAGAGTAACAGGCTGCTTCCCATGTGGCTTGTAGTATTCCCCAGCAGCCATGACAGGGCCTGCAGACCCGGGCTTTTTAGGCCTGAGCCCCGCCTCACCTGGGGCGTGGAGTGGCCACCCCCCCAGGCTCTTTGACCACTCCAGGAAAAAGCCGACCCGGGACACAAGCGGATTGGAACCGCTTCTAAAACACATGGTCAGTCAGCATAGTGCTACAAACACACAGGACTGTGGGCTCTCCCTTACACCGAGTCCAGGCCACTCGGTGACACGCATCTGTTCCATCGCTCCCCTATAGTCACATATGAGAGCGTTTAGGGGAAACGTATCTTCCTTCCACAAACGTCCCCTGTCACTGCCCTCACATACCCCCCCCCCTCTGTTCGAACCTGTGGGGGTCGGACACTTTAGCCAGGAAACAGTGGACTCTTGATAATGCGTCAGCATTGCTCTGTAGTTTTCCAGCCCTATGTTCCACGGAAAAGCTAAATTCTGTAATGTCAAGAACCATCTTGTGACTCTTTGCATTTTTTCTCTTTTGCGGGGGACATCCAGGTTAGTGGTGAATGGTCCGTGATTAACCTAAAGTGTCTTCCCAGTAGGTAATATTTGGAGGACTCGAGGGCCCACTTGATGGCCAAAGACCTCCCGCTCAACAATACTATAGTTACGCTCAGGCGGCGTGAGCTTTCTACTTAGATATGTGATGGGGTGCTCTTCTCCATCCCCCTTTGCTGGGAAATTTACGCACCTAGCCCCACGTCAGACGCATCGGTCTGCACAATAAACTCCTCTTAAAGTTAGGGGTGACTAGACGGGCTGTTTACACAGGGCCATCTTTAACTTTTGAAACGCCCTTTCCGCTTCTGGGCCCCAGGTAACCATAACTGACCTACTTTTCTTGTCAGGTCTGTGAGGGAGCGCTATGCTAGCAAAGTTCGAATGAATCTTCGATAATACCCTACAATACCAAAAAAAAGCCCTTACCTGCTTCTTTGTAGTAGGTTGTGCCAGCCTTGTATGCCCTACTTTATTGACTTGTTTCTATTATACCCTACCATTACATACCCCAGGTACCGGCCTTCTTCCAGACTAAGGCACCCCTTTTTTGGATTTGCTGTAAGCCCTGCTTCTCTAAGCGAATCAAGCACAGCCTGTACCTCAGATAGAGGCTGTCCCAGTTCTCACTAAAGATAATTAATGTCGTCGAGATACGCTAAGCAAAAAACGACGATGGGGCTTGAGAAGTATAATCCATTAGGCTTTTGGAATTTTTGCTGGAGCCCCATGCAACCCAAACGGTAAGCAGACGTACTGAACAGACCATTGGGGTGGCGAAAGCGTTCTTTTCTTTGGCCCTTTTGGTAAGGGTACCTGCCAAAACCTTTAGTGAGGTAAAGGATAGAGAAGTATCTGGCCTGACCTAGCCTCTCAACAACTCATCTACTCTCGTCTTTGGGGTACGCATCGAACTTTGAGACCTCATTTAACTCCTTAAGTCATTACAGAAGCTTAATGAGCCATCAGGCTTTGGAAATCAGCACGATAGGGCTGGACCACTCACTTTTGGACTCCTCAATTACTCGAGGTCCAACATTTTCTTGACCTCCTCTGATATGGCCCGTCTACGAGCTTCTGGACCGGGAAACGGTTTCAGATGAACCTTTACCTCCCGGTTCGGTGACAATGTCATGTTCTATCACCTTTCGGGGCGCCCATGAAACTCAGAGAACACATCCTTATTTCTCTGAACGAATTCAAGGGTTTCCCTTGTTTCTGGTATTTGGACGGGGGACTCTGATATACGCACCTCTGAAACCCTTGGGGGTATTTAACAGCTGTCAGGGTCTCCCTATCTTTCCACGGTTTAATTAAATTTACATGTACATTTGTTCTGGTTTTCTTTTGCCCGGCTGATATACTCTATAATTTACTTCCCCGACCTTTTCAATTATCTCATACGGTCCCTGCCATTTTGCCAAAAGTTTACTTTCCAAGGTGGGCACTAACACTAGAACCCGATCACCTGGTTGAAGGTCCTCACCTTGGCAGACCTATTATACACCCCGGCTTTGGGCTTCCTGGGCCTGCTGTAAATGTTCCCTAACTATGGGCATGACTCCCAGCAATACGATCCTGCATAAGGGAAATGTGTTCAATAACACTCTTTTAGGGGGTGGACCTCTGGCTCCCAGTTTCTTTAGCTATATCTAGAAGGCCCCGTAGATGTCTACCATAGACTAACTCAAACGGGGAGAAACCTGTGGATGACTGTGGAACTTCTGGGACTGAGAACATTGGGTTTATGGCAGAAGACAGTCCCAGCCCTTTCCCCATCCTTACTAACCACCTTCTTTAACATGCTCTTTAGTTTTCTTGTTGAAACCTTTCAACCAAACCATCTGTTTGTGGTGATATACAGATGTGTGCAAAATGTTTGATGTCTAATAATTTGCACAATTCTTTCATAACCTTGACATAAAAGGGGTTCCCGTCAGTTAGGATCTCTTTTGGTATACCAGTCCGGGAGAACATGTAGAACAGCTCCCCTTGCAATACTTTTAGATGATGTATTACTAAGGGAACAGCCCTGGGTACCCGGGGGGCATAGTCTAGCACCACCAATATGTACTGATGGGGCCCCTTGCAGACTTCACCAGTGGGCCCACTAGATCCATCGCTATCCTTTCCAAAGGGTATCTCTATGATGGGCAATGGCACCAGGGGGCACGGAAATGGGCATCGGGGCCGTTAACTGGCACTCGGGGCAGGATTCACAGTTTAACCCCCTCTACGTCAGTGTGCACCCCTGGCCAATAAAAACCCTTTTAAGAAATGCGCTCTTTGGTCTTTTTCCGTACCCAAATGGCTCCCTAACGCATGCCTTATGGGAAAAGGTCTAACCCCCATTCTCCGATATGGCTGGGGTACCCCCAATTGTTCCACAACCTCCCCCCCAACCTTGTCAAAACCGGTATAACAGCTCTTGGTTGACTGCCATGTGTGGAAACACTGTATCGGCCCCTGGGTATTGAGGCTCCTATTTATGACTTTCCAATTCTCTCTGGCTTTTACCAGGGTGGGATCTCTGAGTTGAGCAGTCCCCAAAATTATCCCGGAGACCCCTAAGTCCGGCACAGTAGACATTTCCTCCCGTTCCTCCATTTCACCCGCCATCACAGTTAGGGGAAAATTAAACACTAAATTTTAAGTGGTCACCCCTACTTGCGGGAACCCTGGAATCAGGTCATATGGTTCTGGGTACACATGGTATATGTCAACCTCATTATCAATAGTTACCGCATCTGTGACATGGTTTTTGCCATAAATCCCAGAATAGGGGGAAGTCTCTCCCTAAGGATCACCGTTTTGCATGAGGGTCCTGACCACGCCCATCTCATGTGAGGCAACACCGCAAGGAGTCTCGAGTTTGACTAGGGCAGTTGGGTACTCCTTTGTGTCCCCATGGATGCACAGGACCCTACCACGCATCCAGTGAGTGACGTAGGGTCAATCAGACTGGCTTGGGACCAGTGTGACCAGACTCCCTGAGTCCAGGAGAGCCGTTACCGGGATAGTCATTCACTTTTAGATGACCCAGCTGCCGTCAGTCTCTGCAGAGCACACTGGCCGGGCAAATAACGACCTCCGCCTAGCTGTGTGCACTCCATCGGCTTTAACTGTAAGGGGACAGTTTGGCGGCAACATGCCCAGGTCCGTGACACCGCCCCACAGTATGCGGGCCCCCGGGCTCCTTGAGACTCTTCCCCCGGACCGGCTGTCCATTTGGGTCCTTTCCTTCCCAAAGAGTCCCCTCTGAGCCACCCAAACCCCTTTTTGGGGCACTTTTCACCCCCCTTTTATATGGGACAGTCTTACCAAAAATGTTCCGGACGAGGCGCGTCCCTGGGGTTGAGCGTCCCGGGGAGGCTGCTTGAAGCAAGTCCTCGGTGGCTTTGTACCTTTTTAACCAGGTTTTAAACCCGCTGCTCCGCATCTTTAGGGTCGCCTTTTCCAACCCAGCGTGGATCCCAGGAGGCAAGGAATGGACGAACTTGTCCAAGACGACTCTTTCCCCCTATTTGTGCAAAGGTGTAGACTCCTCGGGTTGTACCATTTTTTCACCAAGTGGATCAGGTCGTACATCTGAGAGCGCGTTTGGGAAGATGGTCAAAAAAAGCCCAGTTGTGCACCCTCGGGCCGCACATTCGTGTTGACTCCCAAGCGAGCCAGGATCTCGCCTTTTAACTTCAGATAGTCCTTGGCGTCTTGCTCACTGAGGTCGAAATACGCCTTCTGCGGTCCCCAGTTAGGAAGGCGCCAGCACTTCAGCCCACTGAGCCATCGTACTTCTCATGCTCTGCCAATCTTTCAAAGGAAAACCCCTAGTAGGCCTCGACTTTTATCTGTACGCGTTCATTTTCTGCAGGGAAGACCTGCACGGGAACAAGGGTGGTGGTAAAGCGAGCTTGGGGTCCTCTGCACATTTTGTGCCACCGCCAGGACCTTTCTCTGGGAGCGCTTTAAATTTAATGTTTTTGCTGTTTCTTTAAGGCGAGACAGTTCGCTTCAATGAGCAGGGCATTGGTTTCGGCTTGTGGCCCTCATGGCCTCCCCCATGCACCTTCTGCGGTTCGCTGTCATCAGTGAAGGCTAACCTGTTTGCCTGGATTAAGCTGTTTTAAAAGTTCATCCATCCTGGCGGTCTCTGATTGCTGCGGGAGCTGCAGCTTTCAAACCCCGGACATAGAGCGAGCGTTATCTCAGGACTTTTACACCGGGCCGTTGCCCTTAGCAACAATTGCAGACAAGGTCCATTAAATGCGTGTATGTCTCCTTTAAACGTTTTGCGTGCCCCCATCCGAAGCACCATATGTGGGGGTTAGCCTCAGCGTTCAGGTAGCAGCCTGGGGTTTGGCAGACAGAGACAGGACACAGCATAAAAAGTCCAAGTCCAGGCTATGCCTGGGTTTATTAGATGGCAACAAAAAAAAACACAGCCTTAATGTCAGGCAAAACATACAAAACAAAATCCTGCTCGGCTGAGCTCTAACTAAACCGTAATGGCCCTGACTACACCAGAAACACACTCAGTGCCTCTTGTACATAGACCAATATACAGAGTAAAAAGGGCTGCTTACCATGTGGCTTGTAGTATTCCACCAGCAGCCATGACAGGCTGCCTAGACCCGGCTTTATAGGCCTGAGCCCCGCCACACCTGGGCGTGGGAGTGGCCACCCACCTAGCTCCCTTTACCACGCCAGGAAAAGACCGACCCAGAAACAAGCGGATTGGAACCGCTTCTAAAACACATGTCCGCAGCATAGTGCTACTGACACACAGGACTGTTGGCTCTCCCTTCACCGAGACCAGGCCACTCGGTGACACGCATCTGTCCATGCGCTCCCTATAGTCACATATGAGAGCGTTCTAGGGGAAACGTATCTTCCTTCCACAAAGTCGCCTGTTTACTGTCTCACAATATAATTTTATATATATATAATAATATATATTATATATATATATATTTTATATATATATATATATACACACACACACACTACACACACCTATACACACAAATGTTTTATAAGGGAATAGGTGGGCTAAATTAAAGTAAATAATGAAAAATTTAATTTATGATTGGAAAACTAAAAAATGTTTATTACATCTACGATTACGTCAAAGCTAAGCATTCCTGACAGATCAAGGACAAGGACAAGTCAAGTCTTCTAAGTCTTATGAACATGTAAGACTTAGTGAATAATAGAGAAATCACTTTACCTTATATTTTCTTTGACAATAGTATCATAGGCTGATCAGTATATAATAAGCAGAGAAATAATTTATGGTAACTTATCATGGATCAATAAAAAAAATCCATGTTATGATCTGGTATGGGACAATTTTTCATATCTAGTGGTACAGAATGAACATTTAAATTAATAGACTACAGACCTTCTAACAGGATATTTAAAAATATGTACCCCTAAAGAGGCACCACTTGTCCTACAGAAAACAAGCCTCTATGTAGCTCCATGGATGGAAAAAAGTTATGACTCCTAAAATATGGCAACAATAATAAATAAGTAGTATCCATCATCCAATAAAAAAATCCAATTTTATTTTACATTTTTAAATCTACAATACAAAAGATTAGGTACTATTTAAATCCACAGGCACAGAGAAAGAGTTAATGCTGCCCAAATAACAAGCAGCATGAAAAGCTGCAGGTTTCCCCAATTCCAATTATGTGGGTTTTACCCCGAAACACTATGGTGTTTCAGGACAAAACATCCGGTAAAGCTGGGACGGGTATGGGGAAAAGCCACTATGGCCAGGTGAGATTAATCCAATGTATGGCTTTTCCCTGCCACTCAGTTTAACTGAGAAGTCTCTCCCATGTTTGCAAGAGAGCTGTCAGTTAAGCTAAGGGGTTGGGAGATGTTTCACATCAGACTTCTCTCTTCCGGCCGTGATAGCTTCTACCTGAACACAGCCCATCTTTACCAGACAAAAAACCACTTCACTGGAACCAGAAAACATGCAGTTTTTTGCTGCCCAGCATTCAGGAAGCAAAAAAATGGCAATGAGGTTTCCTTTTAGTGTGAAATAAAATCTTGATGTTTTATGGGACACTAGGAACTATATTTACGATTGTTGGCTGTTTAAGGGCGTTATTCACATCAATTCCATGCATCCAAAATAAGAAATTCTCTGCAACGTCAGGTATTTTTTTTAGACAAATTTATAATATGACAGCACAAAAAAAATTGCGCAAAAAATTATTTAAAAAGTAGTAAAAAGGTGCTTAAATTTGGTGTCACATAATCATATTATCCTGCGAAATAATGTTAAAATTTAGGTTTTACCACAAGGTGGACACCATAGAGACAAATTGCAAGAAAGTAAAACTCAAAGCATGTTCTCTTCTGGTCGTTTCCAATTAACTAATACTGCAGAAGGTTAGCAAATGCAAAATGGTACTGAAAACTGTTCCGGCAAGATCTATGTTCCAAGAACCAAATCAAAAGGGGTAAAGTTCCTAAGTAGGGAGAGGCACAAAATGGGTGTGTGGAGACATATAAATCATTTATGCTCAACTGAAATTTGAAACTGAACTAAATATATCCAAATAAGCTCAAGGGAAAAGAGCTAGGACTCTGCACCACCTATTGGACGTAGTCTCAGGTCACATCTAACTCACTGAACCTTGCAGTATGACTGGGAGTGAAGAAAAAACAATACTCTTCTGCAGACAGCTTTTTCAGGGTGCATCAAATCAGTACAGAATAGAGTACTCACTGTATGGCTGAGGGGCTCTAGATGAAGCTTCAAAGGGGTAACATACCTCATTAGGGAGAAAACCCATGAGTATCTGGTTTGGCTATACTCCCAGTAATATTTCAAGGCTCAGTGAGCCAGATGTGACCTGAGATATGCTGCATCCAAAAGGTGGCGCAGAATCCTAGCTCTTTTCTATTTTACCTTTTTAAATACATTTTAATTTCAATGATGTAACCATGGATCATAAGTCTCCACACATCTACATGGTTCCTCTCCATAATTAGAAATGTTACCCCTTTTGAGCTACACCTCTAGACTCTCACCCAGCCAACCTGTACACTACTCTGCACTGATGAAGGGCAAATACCCCCATATGAGTTTTAGGTTTAGCTTTACACTCACATAGCAAGGTTCAGTGAGATGATGTGATCTGAGGAACCTTGTATCCAATAGATGGTGCAGATTCTTATTTAAATATATTAAAACCAAATGTTGCTTCTTTACTTTTGAACACTTCTGTGTGTCAAATAGCAGTTGATGTACACATTTGGTGCATTGCTATACTTGGGAGAATTTTTGTAAAAAAAAATGATAGGTTGTCATTTCCTCCATTACCCTTTGCGAAAATATTTTTTTTTGCAAAATATCCACATTAGCTATACATTTTTTTTTCATTGCCCACTACTAAGAAATAAAAAAAAATAAAAAATCAGTGACACATCTGAAAGATCTGTTGAGCAACTTTTCCCTATTTACTGGAAATTGTTCCATGAATAAAGTCATCTAACCCTCACGTAAGTTCAAACAACCTACATGTATAATACAAAAAGTCATAGGGCAACATGTATGAAAATTGGCGTCGCAGTGGCAGTTTTTAGGCGCATTAAATCAGTATAAAGTGCACGAGAAAGTATGATACTCTCAAAAATCTGGCATCTGGTATACCTTGCATAGTAAACTTAATGCGCCTAAAAAGGCACATTGCGCAAATCGTGGTGCATAGTGCATCATTGGTAGTGTATGTAATGCACCTCAATAAGCGCATTGTGTAATGGCGGCGCATTACATATCATTACTAGTGTATGTAATGTGCTTAAAAAGGCACATTGCCTTATGGAGGCGCACAGCGTATCATTCCTACTATATGTAATGCGCCTTTTTAGGCGCATTACAATGTGTCGTGACCAGTGTATAATGCGCCTAGTTTTGGTGTACAACAGTTCATTTACATAGAGAATATGGTCAAGAGTATTGTGACCGACACTTGCGTATTGGGACATGTCGCCCATAATGTTTTTATGGCATGCTTAATTATATACAACCCTGTATTGTGCTTCCATTTATCCCTATTGATATTTGCAGTCAAGTACTACATCTACAGTTACTGAATTTGCAACAGTGACATGGCTGGGAAGGGTCTAGTCCTGCCACAAGGGGGAACAAAAAGGTCAGTCACATACACGGGGCCACATAAAGAGTAGCACAAATCAGAACAGTGATGCTGGGCACTGTCATCATAATGCTACCAATAAAGAATACAACATACGTAATTAACATATAAATTTAATCTAGATGTTTATCACTTGATTTCGAGTAGCATCCATCGGTTATAAAAGCAACAATTGTTCATATGTTTAAAATAACATGAACAACTAAATACATATTTATTTTTATCTTTAAGTTTCCTAGGTCTCCTGACAATAACAAGATTGTTTACTTCACATAGAGCTGCAACATCGTGTTATTTTCCCGATTACAGAAATGGTTCCAATTACTTAGACAATTTACAGTAGAAGAATGAATATTTTGGGCATGGCTCAGGGTAATTGTTTTGTTTTTCTTCTTGTCATCTTATTCTCATTCAAAGTATATTATGTCAATGACAGCAACAGTCACATAATCTCCAAAAAATTGGGAATCTCGCAAGAGAACATAGAGTGACTTTTGATCACTATATTTACTATTTTGCCGTAGGCAAACTTAAACTCTATCAGTTCTCTATCTGTTAAACACTAAAAACGTAATTTTATTATATATAACTCTTAACCTCTATACTCACTATTTAAAAACCTGATCTCTCACCTCATCATTTAACCCTTTTTGCTTCTGAAAGAGGGAACAACTCCCTTTCTACTATCAAGTCTGTGGAGCACCACCTATTAACAGAAGAGCCTTATATCTATAGCAAAGTACTAGCTCCAGTAAGGGATCCCAAGCCTACTACTTGGGCAGTCGTCCCTAATCTCATGGACACAGAACAAATAAGGCCCCCTTGTGACACCCCTGCAGCAGGTGACACTTGTAGACAGAGGTGAGAAATCACAATTTAAAACGTCATATCTGACCTTGCGAGGTCATATGAGTAGGCGAGATCAGATATAACGTTTTAAATTGTGATCTCTCACCTCTGTCTACAAGTGTCACCTGCTGCAGACGGTGTCACAAGGGGGCCTTATTTGTTCTGTGTCCATGAGATTAAGGACGACTGCCCAAGTAGTAGGCTTGGGATCCCTTACTGGAGCTAGTACTTTGCTATAGATATAAGGCTCTCCTGTTAATAGGTGGTGCTCCACCAGACTTGATAGTAGAAAGGGAGTTGTTCCCTCTTTCAGAAGCAAAAAGGGTTAAATGATGAGGTGAGAGATCAGGTTTTTAAATAGTGAGTATAGAGGTTAAGAGTTATATATAATAAAAGTTACGTTTTAGTGTTTAACAGATAGAGAACTGATAGAGTTTAAGTTTGCCTATGGCAAAATAGTAAATATAGTGACAGCAACAGTAACACAAATATATTTATTTAAATGTGAGCTGCATAACAGAGAAAGGTTTTACTGAACGAATGTCAGCCTTAAAGGGGCTGTCCAGTGGCAAAAAAATATGTTCTAAATAATATATTTTCTAAAGTCAGGCTGTGTCTATATAGCACTGGATTCTTGTCAGATTTTCAAATCTGCCTGTAACCAGTGCTGCAAACACAACACAATATCAGTAGCATTCTATAAGCACTAAAAGCAGTCAAAGGAGACACAGAATTTTTTGGGAAAAGCATTTCTGCTACTTTGGAATATATGAAAATTTTGAGGTTCATAGTATACATTGTTGAAAACTGTCAAAACTGTAAATGCCCTCCTACCACAGCAAGTTGTCCTCAATTCAGGTGGCAACCTATGCTAAATGTTATCTCTCTTGGTGTCTGTTCAGACCTCAACATCTCAGGGAGAGAAGATTCCAACTATAACCTGATCTGATTCAGAAACCTGTGCAGATGTGTGGCGTATAAAAACCAAGATGGGGGGGGGGGGCAGTCACTTCCCATTCAAACTGTCAAAAAACAAAATATGGTCAGCACATCAATTTTGAAAAATAAATGTATAGGTGCATGCTGGTGTGGCACCCAAAAGCATTGCAAACACAACACCATATCAGTAGCTCTCTATAAGCACTAAAAACGGTCAAAGGAGACATAGGAATTTTTTGGAAAAAGCATATAGCGTAACATATGTAACATATAGCATAGGTTCCCACCTGAACTGAGGTCACCTTGTCGTGGTAGGTGGGCATTTACAGTTTTGATCAAAAATGTATACTAAGAACCTCAAAATTTTTTCTTATATATTCCACAGCGGCAGAAATGCTGTTCCAAAAAATTCTTATGTCCTTTCTGACTTTTTTTTAGTGCCTATAGAGTGCTGCTGATATTGTGTTGCATTTGCATTGCTTTTGGCTGCCACTCCAGCTATACATTTATTTTTCAAAATGGATGTGCTGACCAGATTTTGTTTTTGTACCCAGTGCTATGTAGACTTCAATAGAAAATCTGTGCTGTAGTCTACACAGCATGGGTTTTCTACTCAAGCCGCCAGCTGTCTGACGGTAGATAGAACATGTTCTATCTTCTGCCGGATTCCCATAGCCCTCAATGTACGGGGAAGCGGGAAATCTGAAATCCGACCGCATTTGTTTTGCACAAACAATGCCTTAGACACAGCCTTAGGCAGTTTTGTATTGTACTTTCATAACATTTTCAGTGGGTTTCATACAGTTCTGCATGAGATGTTTACGGACAGAAAGTTCAGTAGTTATGCCAGGGCTGATATTAGAGCATTACTGCTGGTACTGCCATACGGGGCCCGGGCCACTCACAGAAAAGGGGGGGGAGGGCAGCTAGCTTCACAGGAATGGAAAAAGAACAGGCCATAGGCCTGTTCTGTCTACCATATAGGTATATATCTCAATTGTATGTGCATCATTGTGACGTGCATACAATTGAGATAAACAACAAGGCAGAGAGAGCTATGCACTCCCTGCCCGTGCTGTATGTCACTGTGCATGTGGCACAAGGATATGACTTAATCACACCACCTGTGCTGATTCCTGTCCTAGGCCTAAAGCACCAGGCTTGGGGCCGAGAACAGGTGGACCCACCGGGGATGGTGGAGAGGTGAGTACTTACGGACTGGGGGCCCGCATCTACCTACCTACTGGAGGCCCATATCTAGCTAACTACCTACCGGTGGTGGGTGGGCTCCTACCTACCTACTGTGGGGCCCCTATTTACCTACTTACTGGTGGAATGTATCTACCTTCCTGTGGGGGCCCATATCGAACTACCTAACTACTGGGGGCCCATTTCTAACTAGCTATCTACTGGGGGCCTGTATCTACCTACCTACTGGGGGTGCCTACCTAACTACTGGGAGAACCTACCTACTTACTGTGGGGATTTCAACTGCCTACCTATTGGGGACCCCTATCTACCTACCTACCTAATGGCAGGCCTCAAACTGCCTACCTAATGGGGGACTCTAACTACCTACCTTCCATTTGGGGGCTCTGAATACCTGCATACAAGAGGGGGACCTAAATACCTATTTACCAACTAGGAGCCCTATATAACTAACTACTTATGGGAGGGTATATACCTACCTACCTACCTAACTACCATGGCACCAAGGTGATAAGTATTACAATTTGGGGAGTTTGTACATAGGTGGGGAGAACAGGTGGGAAGATGATAAAAAATTTTTTTAATTCTGTAGGGACAAGTGGTGGCTAGGAGAAGTCGTCATGGTGGTCTGGAGCAGATGGGGAAGAAAAGGAAAAGTAAACAACTCATCAGACAAGATGTCACCTGTGAGTCACTTTATTTAACTGCACTATGATCACTTATGTGCGCAGAGCCTGTGTCAACATGTGCACTTGTACCACTATATGGTCACTGTATGGTAGAAATATTAGACGGGTGTAATGGTTTATATTCAGGAACAATATGATAGTATTATTCAGTATCTGTGGTGATGATGTGACTGTGTTATTTGGTCTTTGTACATTGTAGTTGTATGGCAATATTGGTTTGGGCAAACTGGTTTGGTCAGTAACATTATAGCGATGGCACGCGGTTTTTATGTGCCAGTATTTGCTGACCCTTGTATACATACTGACTCGCAAAATACAGATAAACTGTATGTTATAAATTCCAACAAGAACTAAATCCAAAAACAATGGTGCAATCGCGTCATCCCAGAAATATTTTTTCTTTCTCTGGAGTGGTGGGGTGGGTTTGCGTGGGGGTAGGGGAGCAGGGAGGAATGGACAGATACTTCAGCATTTGGGTATGTTCACACGGGGTAATTTCGGCGCGCATTTCGTGGCTTATTTGTGCTCTAATATGAGCGAGATGCGCGCCAAAATTACGGTAATCCATAGTTCTCATAGAGAACTATGGATTACGCCTCCTCTCCCCGGGCGTACGATCGTATTGTATGCGCGGGGAGATAAGTGACATGTCAATTACTTGCGGCTGCCGGCCGCGCCGCAGGAGTGCGCGCTCATCAGTGCGGCTCACAAAGCACCCAGCGTACTTGCGGCCGTACTGTATGCGCCACAATTACGCCGTGTGAACATATCCTTATGGGGCCCTGAAATCTCTAGTGGCGGCCTTTAGTTCTGCATTTCTACACACAGGAAACAGTTCTGTAAGGAACTTATGAGATCAGGTGAACAAAGGGGTTTGGCTTTTTTCAGAGCAGGCTTTAAAGCTACACCCATTTGGTCCTGTCTTCCAAGACTTGACATGAGGGCGTAAACAAGGAGTGTGCACTGAGACTGAGGTTGTGAGGGAAAAAGGAGAAAAGAAAGCTGTTTTTAAATAGGAAAATATTGCTGCTCAGCTGCAGAGAAGAGAGGAAACATACAAACACAGAAAAAGCACAAATTACTACAAGAAGTATCACATGGAGATAAATAATGACAGACAAGCAATTAGAATTTTATTTTGGTTCACTGTACAACCCCTTTAAGAAAAAGTTGTCCCAGGATATTTTTAAATTATAATGTGGAAACCATTTTTAACAGGTAAATTGTTTTATAGGCCAAATATACTATGGTAAAATATAAATGGTTTTTTTTCATCTTGGTAAGTGTTGGCACATCATTTTCAGATCACGTATTATTGATAAGGGTAATTATTGTCACTGCTCCTTAGAATGAGATATCCATAGAGATAGTAATTCTGTACATCAACACTCCTGGCTACTGCCATTCCATAATGCCCTGGGATCCACTCCTCTTCACTTCCTGTGCCGCGTACTGTCCATTAGCAGAAGCTTGCGCTCCGTAGGGAGTGGATGAAGTGCAAGCCTCTGCTGTTGCACAGCACATGGCACAAGCAGTGAGGAGAATTAGATCACAAGTTGGTATAGAATTGCAGTGGTGAGGAACTAGGAGATAAATATATTTTTTTTCTCTAGTTTCCCCTATCCTTGCACCATATATAAATAATAAAAAAAAAATATCTGGGACACCTCTTAAATTTCTAATAGGGTGTGTAATGAGGATTACACTGTCTATTCATTAAAATCCCATTATCTCCAAAACTCCTAATATATTGTAAATCCCAATGTGAATGCAATATTATAATATATACAGTCTATAATATACAGTATTTTTTTTTTAAATGGATTCTCAGTAAATTGTAAAATATATTTATTTTGGAGGTTATTCACAAAATCTGCTCAGCAACTTAGAACAGAGAAGCTGGCCCTGTAATTGATTTCAGATATGCAAGTTATCACATTTACCTAATAGAGGATTTCATTCTCTGTGCTAGCCTTCTGTAGATCTGACTTCAGATTGTTGAAATGTATTATGTTATCTAACTCAGCTTCTGATAACCAAATGCCTTACAGTAAACTGCTAGATACGGCACACATAGATATGTACAATATACACCTGTACACACCTATGGAGTTGATGTTTTATTCTGGGCTGTATAAACAATAAGTTTACTGGTTGTATATGCCCCCTCAGAGTTCCTGTGCCCTATAATCTATTTATAACACTGGTGTCTACTTATGTGGCAGTGGCAATATGATCCCTTAAGAGCACCTACAGTATTATATCTGTATCCTCTATAGCTACTGTATGCCACTTTGTCCTCTAATTTAAACCAAGCAACTCCTGGCAAAGCAATATACTCAGAACATTTCTAGCTAAATATAGAGCTTGTAGACCCAGTCACCCTTTCCAGGGTCTTTGGAGAAGTTGTTAGACTGCAGCCTAAATCATCCTATAAGAACTGAACCTCGTTGAAACATGTCTCCCACCAATGTTTCATCATGATTTTGTATTACACAGTAATATATTTTAGTATTATTTTTACAGTCATCGGACCTTTAGCGTGAGCAGAGCGCCAATAAAGAGGAATTAAATAAGTCCTCATTCACATCACGTTTTTGCCCCCTGTTTGTGTTATCCGGTGGGATACTCTTAAAATTTAACAGATACCAAGTAGTGTTGAGCGATTATTATCGACAAAGTTGAAATCGGCACGGTATTTACGTTGATCAGATTTTTTAGATCACTCGATATTTAGGTTAAAATCTGTGCATAATCTATCCTAAATCTCTCGCGCCCATTTTCGGCAGCTTCCTGTCATTTCTGGCGTCCCCTGCAATCAGACTTACTGAAGAGAGCAGGGAGAGATGTGTGTGACACGAGTCACATGACTGGGATGCCCATGTATATGGTTGCGCATTGGCTGGAAAAATCTGACATGGACCTGTTTTACATAGAACAGACCTTCCTGTTCATGATCAGTGTGTGTCAACGTTCTCATAGCAGATAGGTCGTAGTGCTCTGCCTCTGTCCAAAACAGTCTCAGCAAAACAGCTCAGCAAACAATTAAATCTACCGTTTTTCACAGAAAAGCGTCTACTTATTGATTTGCTTTGATCCTTAGAAACTTAGTTAGATCAGAGATTTGGCAAGGATTTTATGGTCAGTTAGGCAGAGAATTTTAAAGGAGCTCACTACCGCTGTAAAGGCACGGGCGTGATCCCCCGCGTGGGGAGGGGGTGGCTAGCAACACAGACGAAGAGCACTATAAAGGATATGGATATTTTACAGCCAAAACTTTGTTTAGACTAGCATTCGCCTGTATATTTAGGATACAGATCTTTTCTAGTAACTGCAGGTCTATTTGTTAGGTATTGCCAAAAACTCCACGACTTTCATTATCAGTTATACCATTTCAGATAGGTGTTCTTTTTCACAATTTTCCCCAGTTCTGCTATTTTGAAATAGCCACCTTGCAGTTAAATTTGAATCCCAGCAATTTGTAGTCACTCCACAGGTTGATAGGTGCCAAAGAAAATTAACCTTTTTATTATCCCGTATACATTTCAGATACGTTGTTTTTTTTTTTTTCATTTGGCGCGGCAGCTTGTTGATTGAGCTACTTTGCAGTTAAATTATGAACACAGCTACTTTTTAGTTTAATCACCGACAGTGTGAATGATAGGTGCCAAACTATGTAACCCCGTTTATTATCCGTATACATTTCAGACAGGTTGTTGTTTTTTTTCACTTTTGGTTAGCAAGCTTTGTTGATATAGAGCTACTTTCAGTTAATTTGAAACAGCAATTTTGTAGTCACCACAGGTGAATTGATAGGTGCCAAAAATACGTTTCTTATCCGTACTACTTTTCAGGACAGGTGTTTTTTTCATTTTGGTTCAGTCAAGCTTTGTTGATAGCCCAGGTACCTAGCACTTAAATTTTGAATACAGCAATTTTGTAGTCACCACAGGTGATTTGCCTATAGGTTCCAAAAATTTACGTTTATTATCTGCTATACATTTTGACAGGGTGTTTTTTTTTTTTTTCACTTTTGGTCAGTCAAGCTTTGTTGATCGAGCTACTCTTGCAGTTAATTTGAATACAGAAAATTTTATAATCACCACAGCCGTGAATTGATAAGTGCACAAAAAATACCGTTTATTATCCGTTTATACATTTCAGACAGGTGTTTTTTCACTTTTGGTCAGTCAAGCTTTGTTGAATAGAGGTCTACCTAGCACTTAAATTTCAATCCAGCAAATTTTGTTTTTGATTTGCGGGATTTGAGAATAGCTCTGCCTAGTGACCTTTGTCCGTTCTTTTAATAAGAAGGCTCTTTCCAAAACTCTTCCATACCTTTCTCAAATTTTATCTCTTTCTGAAACATGGAGCGAAATTTTAGGGATGGTAAGCGAGCACAAGAGGGGGGGTAGTGAATATGAAGGTCTGTGGATCACACGATGAGAAGGTGCTCCTTCCCCCCAGTGCATCCCGGCGAACAACACGCATGCCAGTGGATCGTCCAGCCTCTTGAGGACCTCAGGCTTGTCATCGCTGGGTCAGGGGCCTCATCCATCGTGAATCTCTCACAGTAACGAAACAGCTGCTTTCTTACAGTGGTTAATGCAACCCTGCTTTCAGCAGTCACTTACCTCCTCTTGTCCTCCCAGTCACAGGCAAAAATGTCGTCATCAGCATCATCAGCATCCGTCCAAAAATCGAAGCGACAAGGCAGCCCAAAAATGTCAACTCGTGTACCCAATCCACTGTGGATTAATCCATTTTCTGAGACTCTTTGATGACAGAAATGCGGGTTGGGGGTCAGAAGGCATGTTAACAAGATCAAGAGGCCAAAGAGGATGCCCCTCGTCTCCGCTCTGCTCTGACGCAGTTACCTGATGCACCATCAGATGAGGAGAAGGAAGCCGGTCAATCAGGGCCAAAAATCGCAATGGGCCGCGAGTCAGCTAACGCCTTGCAGTCCCTCATGCTCTGTAGCCAGCTAGGCTCCTGGATGCAGGAATGTCAAGACGACCAAGTCACCTGTGTTGATTGTATGATGACGACATCACTTGCGGAATTCCAACGTCGGTCTTTTTTCACGCAGAAATCTGCTTGCGAGCGCTTCATCACTGGATGGGAGGAAGACGATCGGGGTAGTGTCTCAGTACGGGTCCCGTTCTTCAAAAAAGGTAGAGGGTCGGTCGCAGAGTCTGCTGATATGATTCCGCCGGCCACGGTCAGCGGAAACCCCGCTCCTCGCTTATCGCATGTCAAAAAAGGTCCAGGACCTCTCTAAGACTGGGCCTTCTTTGAGAATCAAGTCTCCTCTGATTCACCCAGCGATACCCCATGTCATATGCAGCCTTTGCGTAAACGCATAAGTAGAGGCAAGAATCTTAGGTGTGTTAACCACCACTCCAACATGTCTAGTCACAGACAGGCAATAGGGCATGCGTTGAGAACATGGATAGGCAACACTTGCAAAAAAAGCCCAGGACCGACGCTCGAGGCCATCCAATCAATGTCACAACCCTCTTGCTCCGCTTTCCTTCCTCCTCCGCCACCGACCAAAGGCGTTCCATCATCTGCCCATGTCTCTCAGAGTCATGATCGAGCGGAATCAGCCTACCCCGCTTAAGCCTTCCACCGGTCGCAACGACCTAGTCCAATCAGCACCACACCGAGGACCATCCTACCCCCCTTCTCCTTCCGCCAGTTTGAGACTGCACGCCGTTTACAGCGCGGCCTAGAGTCTAGCAGCCAGCCTTCTGTATTACAGGTTTGGGAGCAGAAGAAACACTTTACCAAAAAACCATCCCACATAGCAAAAGCATGAATGTCGGCATTGCAGGCTTTTGGCACCTTGGAAAATGTTGCACTTTCTGTCTTGTGGACCCACAAGACCTGGGTCTCCGCACATGTCATGGCCCTTGCCTGCCCCCCAATTTACCAGGATGCCAAGCAGGCATTTCAATTTGCCAGAAAAGCCGGTCCCTGTCCTGGACAGCCACGTGTCATCTAAAAGTTCAAGCGCCCCCGTTGTCTGCTCTGTGTCGGAATAGTCACATCTGACCACCGAACACATGGACTCAGTAAGCTACGCCCAAGGCCGCTATATCTCTGTGACAGGCTCATGGGTGAGCTGGGTGGATGTCTCTGGGGGTTGACGGTGGCTTCTCAGGCTCGGCGCACGCTCTTCTAACACCGCAGGTGATGGTGCAGGGCTTTTTCCATCCCAAGGTCCTCTGGGTGCATCACGTGAAAGAGAAACAAGCCGTGTGTGAAATTAATCGGTCTTGGAGACACGTCCACACACAGGTCAGAGCTGTGGACAGCTCTCCGAACGATGAGCACAACCGAGCGCTTCTGTTGTTGGGTGACAAGAGCTTGTGCCAGGAAGGTGGTGGTGTGCGACAACGGCCCCCCGCGGAAATCTAGCTGGCCCGCCTTAAGACGGTAGGCTGGAGCACATTCCTTGCCTGGCACCAATGTCATGAATCCTCTGTCACGTCAGAAATTTCAAAGAGCTACCGGGTATGGAAGATCGCCTTGCTGGGATGTGTTCGAGGTCTGAGTTCGCAATTCAGCACAGTTTCGCAGACACCTGATTCGTCCAAGCCTGGCCTGCGTGTCTGCTAGCGGTCAAGCTCGGCCTCCCGTCAAACCGTTCTCATTGTTGACGTCCCCGGGCAACACGCTGGAATGTCACCCCCACATGCTCCAGCGATATGTAGGCAGAAGCGCCAAAGCCATTACGCAGTACGAAGTTGTACACATCGGCATCCTGACATAGCAGCGGTGTCTGGACATAGGGTGGTTGAGGCCCACGAGACGTGGAGGCCAGGCTGAAAGAGCTCTGCATCATTCCTTGCAGTTTTGAAGAAGCACCAAAACATGGTCACGTTGCGAGCACAATGCCCTTGTACCGCATGAGATTTGTGGTGATCTCTAGATTCTGGAACGATGTTGGACACAATCTTGAAACAAACAGGTCCCGCCAGCGGATGGAGGAAAGAGATGGACACAGATGCGAGACACGGAGCCTTTCTCTCCGTCGAATCCACAAGGCCCGACAGTTTCTCAATTTTACGGTCTTCATTAGGCAGTGGTTCGGGGTCCAGGGCTAGTGCAAGGCAGCGCATCAGCTCTCAGGGTGCATTATCTCAGGCAAGTCAGGGCTGTGTCGAAGCTGTGCCGGAAGTAGCGGAGGAGGTGTGATGACCATTGTATATTGAAACCATAACTCTATGGCAACTTGATTATTTGTTTAGAGGCCCCAAAGTGTCACCCAACACAATGCAAAATGAAGATTATGAAGCAAGTCCTTAGAAAGGAAGTTGGAAATCCCTTTCTATGTTGAGGATAGAAGCTTTATGGGTCATGTACTTTATACACAATGTAAAAGAAAAAAAAATGGGGCCCATGACTGGTGTCCAAGAGAGCCGCTCCTTCTAGCACTTGTAAAGAGCAGTACAGGACATGTAGTACCCACTGTACTGTAGCAAGGTGCTACTAGACTGCCAATCACTGCATGTACTTCACTGATATGAATATTTTACTTGTAAAACATTTGTAATTGTCTGGATCAGTGTCTGGGACATTATATGTTGAGACGACACACAATATACAATACCCATAGAAAGACCATTGCATGTTGAAAATATTGTATCCTGATGCCATTGTCACACGAGGAACCACTGTATTTATTATCTCTGCACTTTAGTACCAGTCCCCAGACTAAGGTATCTGAGTAGAAGAGGAGCTAAATTCTTGATACTACATTTTAAAGGAACAGGTCTTCAAAGCATAGTTATCTTGACTTTATTATACTAGTATGTTGTACAGAAATAACCTTGCCATTTAGTCTATGTAAATGAGCAATAAAGTACTTTCCCTGCAGGGAACATTGGGGTTATATATGACAGTGACTTGCAGTATCTTTTCAAGGGCAACTCCGACAAAAGCAGAACATTATTTTCATAGAACTATCCTGCACTTTTTATATACACTTACTGGGATTATCAGGATTATCCAGCCATTAAAAATACACATTTAAATCCACTACTCATTTTCAGTTCATTTAGTAATACGTTTTCATATGTGTAGTTGCTACTTTTCACAACTCTCCAAAAACATCACTTGAAGGTGCCACCTCTGAATATTCCCTGGATCAATGACATCTAGCATTCATACCATGTGCCCCCTCTTACAGTGCCCAGCATAAAAAATGCTCCTGATCATGTGACTATTCTTCCAATGCCTGCAACTCCCTCTAATGGGAGGGTCACGAGATGTTTGCCCTCTGTAATGAGGCAGGTAAGGTGGAGATACTCAGTTCTAGACCGGTTGCAATCTGGTTTCCGATCCCACCACTTTACCAAAACTACCCTAAAAAAGTCACTAATAACCTAGTAACTGCAAAGGCCTTACACCACTACTCTGCCCTTCCCCTCTTAGACTTGTCTTCTGCATTTGACATGGTCGACCACCCCCGCCTGCTACAAATCCTCTCCTTTGCCATCATGTACTTGGCTCTTTCCTGGATCTCTTCATAAGTCACTGATCGCACATTTAGCTCCTCTCACTCTCGCATCACTTCCTCCTTTCACCCTCTCTCTGTCAGTGTAATTTATGGGTCAGTCCTAGGTCCTCTACTTTTCCTTATCTACACTCTTGGCCTGAGTCAACTCATAGCATCACACAGCTTTCAGTACCACTTGTATGCAGATGACAGCCAACTTTACATCTCCGGCCCAGATGTTAACTCTGTGGTCTCCTGAATCCTACAGTGTCTATCATCTATATCATCCTTCTCCTCCTGCCCCCTAAAACTAAATGTAGAGAAAACTGAATTCATCATTTTCCCAACATCCCATTCTATGCAGCCACCTAATCTATCCACTACAGTCAATGGCTCTACACTTTCAACGGTTTCTCAAGTCCGCTGCCTTGGGATAACCTTTGACTTCTCCCTTTCCTTCAAGCAACACATCCAAGCCCTTACCTCTGCCTGCCGCCTCCACCTGAAAAATCTCTGAATGCGCTCATTCGTTAACTTTAATGCTACAAAAATTCTTGTCCATGCCCTTGTCATCTCGCGCCTAGACTACTGCAACATCTTTCTCTGTGGCCTCCCGTCTAGCATTCTTGCTTTTTTCCAATCCATCTTCAACTCTGCTGCCCATCTAATCCACTTATAACCTCACTACTCCTCTGCCAATCGCTTCACTGGCTACCCATTGCCCAGCAAATTCATATCAAGTTACTAACCATGACCTAAAAGGCTCTCCATACCCTGTCCCTACCATGGATCTCTTACTTAATCTCCAGGCACCTCCCCTCACGAAAATTGTGTTCCTTACAGGACCTTCTCCACTGCTCTTCCCTTGTCAGCTCCTCACACAATCGTATCCAAGATTTTTCTTGTGCATGCTCCATACTCTGGAATGCACTACTACAAAACATTAGACTCACCCCCACCTTCACTTGCTCCAAATGCAACCAGAAAACCCATCTCTTCAGCATAGCCTACAATTTACAATAATTCTGCTGCTACTACATATAATACAAACATGTCACCCCCACCTTCTGTCTCAATCCTTCTTCCTCGTAAACTGTAAGCCTTTGTGGGCACGGTCTTCTCCCCCTTTGTATCACTTGTTAGTTAATGTTTCCATTGTACGTTCTTTGATCTTATGTTATGTATGTAATCCTCCCTCGAATGTACAGTGTCCTGGAATTAATGGCGCTTTCAGATTAATAATAACAAAAAGAGGGACTTTTTACGATTTACACTGCCCTATTTGTGGATATAGCACTAGAAAATATGGGATTTGAGAGAGATCGGATCAATTCAGTTTTACAAACAACATGTTGAAACCGACACAGGAGGCACATACAGTAGAAGTATTTCCATACATGCTTTAAAGTAGAATATCTCCTAATGTTACTTTTTTTCTGTTGTTCATATAGCTCTAACATATTCCACAGCGCTGCATAGAGATTGTTATCACTCACATTAGTCCCTGTTGTAGGAGGGACTGACTAATTTTCTTTCAGTTTCTATACTATAAAGGGCTTGTCCATTTTATTAGAAAAATTGTCTGCTGGTCGTGAAGGGGCTAAAATAGCTATTTTAGCTTCTCGTTAACCAGTAGGCAGTTTTACTAATCTAATGAACAACCCATTTAACATATCTACAAGTTCAACAAAAACGGACTTCTCACAAGAAGGTGTAAGTCTCACAGATTACAAAGGCAGGCAGTTTTAGTATTGTTTTGTTAGAGTCCCTAAGTTCTTGCCTGAAGTACTCCTGACATGCAGTTCTTGCTCCAAGGGTTATTCACTGTTTCACTAGTCGTCTTCTCTATGAGCTCCTCTCGCTCACTTTTTTGACCTTGTCACTTTCTAGGCTGATCTCACTCATCTCACATGTTCTACTTATTATTCTAACTTATTTCCTCACTCAAACAAAGACCCGCTTCCAGAATGAATTCCATGTCATATTATCATGTACACAGCCCCATCCCAGTCCTCGCAGGTTCAGGTCTACTCGTCAATCCAGAGCAGTTCACCAGTGTCTCTCAGCCCAGTTGCATGCTTGATTGCCTTGGAGCTTGTTGTTGACATGGCAGATGTTCATCACAAGCCAGAACGGTCAGGCTTATACTCAGCCTAGCACCAAATACCCCCTTCTGTTTTGGAAAAAACTGGGCCAATTTTATGCCAACAAAAGGGAACCCCACCCAAAAAAGATAAAACGCCAATTTCATTGGGACCAGTCCCCCACCACCTTTCAGGCCTTTTATAAGCAAAATTCTCGGGGAATTTGCGCAAACATGGTACACAATCCAGGGAAATTTATGTCCAAATATTGCCCAACTTTCACAGGAGCCGCCCACATTCCCCCATTTTACCCTTGGACTTAGTGGGGTTTTGTAAAATTTGGGTTTATACTGAATAAACATAAGATCACCATCCTCTAAATTGAATGCTAACCAACGCAAAAAGGTTTGACCAAAAAATCAATGAAAGGGGAAATTTAAAGTCTGAGGGGGAAAAAAAACATAAAAAGGGGCATGGCGAAAGAAACGCCCGTGACTTGGGGGGATTTTAAAAAGGTGTTCCCCCCAAAACAAAGTTTACTGGGCCCCGGTCAGCTCTCAGCTAACCTTTTGGGTTTTTCCGGGGCAGTAGAAAAAAAAAGATGGAGGGTGCTTGCGGGCTCCCCAATCAAACCCCTTTTAGGGGGCTCCTTTTTAAATAGGGGGGCCAACACCATGCCATATTGAAAAATCCCAAATTTAAAATTAGAGCCCGGAGCTGTCCTTCTCATTCTCATGTATGGTTGGCTCACAGCTAGCTATGCAGTACACATTATTTCATGGGAACACCCTTTTAACCTATATTGTTACAATTTTGGGTTTGCATAGATATTTAAATTGAAAGGAGAAAGGGGGTTTTTGTGGCCAATTTTCAAAAAATTTTGCCCATGGGAAAAAAACATGGGAGTCAAATTTTGGGGTAATAACAATAATTTAAAAAAAACGCTAGGGTCTTCCCCTTTGGCCCCCCCAAAAAATAACAGAATCCATAAAGCATCTACTACTAAAGCAATAAGAAAAAAATCTAATCACAATGAAGTTGTTATTATGGGGGACATCAACTTCCTAGATATAAATTGGGAATCTGAAAGCTGTGCCTGTCATAAAAGAAATAGTTTTTTGTCAATAACTAAAGATAACTACTGATCCCAAATAGAGGGAAGGTCCTTTTGGACTTAACATTAAGTTTTACAAACTGACAGAAAAACCCAAAAATGCAGTTTTTGTGGGGCCAAAAATAATTGAACCCCAATATAATACATTTTCACTTAGCCTTCAATAGAATGTTTTGTGAAGTTTTATCGTATTAGAGATGCCCTCTTTAACTCACTTAAAAAGGAAAATTGAGGCACATTTTTTTATGGCAATTGAGGGCCCGAATTCCTGGTGGAAAATACCCTTTTCACCTCATTTAATTTCGTATTTTAAAAAGGGTTTTTAAAAACTTTTTGCCCCAGCCAAAAAAAAGGAGGGGTTAAAGCCCAAAAACTGATATTTAAAAAAAACAGCTTGCCTTTTCCATTGTCCCCTTTTGGTTTAAAAATACACAATTTTTGAATTTACTGAGATAAACCAAGTTTTTGATCTGGGGGTTTAAGATTGGAAAAGAATTAAAATTGCTATCAGTAACCCTTTAAAAAGGAAAAAAGGGTTTAAAAATACCCAACCCGTCTAAAGTTCCATTGTCCAAATAAATTGGTTTTTTGTTTCCCCCAAGGTCTTTTTGGGTTTTTTTTTAGCACAAGAAAAATATGCCCATTAAAACTTTAGAAGTTTTGATTGTTTGCCGATATCCAAATTGGGAAACCCTCAATATAACCCCAAAATTTTTTATTTATTAATACCCTTTGCATCCCGATTTAAATAAAAATGGCTTTAAAAAACCCCCACAACCCTGCTGTATGCTTTACCGGGGTCTGCCTATCATTTGGGCCCCCCAGTCGGGGGAAGCTTTTTTTGATTTTGGAACCCCAGAAAAATTTAAGGGGAAACAAATTTGCCGTTTTAAGATCAAATGTTTTTGCCAGAGGTTGGGGGCCCCATGAAAAGGGGCAAGACTTTGTGGGAAAACCATGTTTCCCAAAAATTGCCCAAAAGTTGGGGCATTAAACCCGTTTAAACTAAGTTGCTGGCATAGAGGTCTTACTGGACACAAAGTCGGCTGTGGACCAGGGACCAAAAAAGGGTCTCAGGGAGGAGTTTGACGGAGGTTAAAAAAAGAAATTTCCCCGCTGCTAAATTAAAAGTTAGAAAACCCGAAAAAGCAAGGGCACAGAAAGAAAGAGAAAAAGATTGAGAGAATCCAGGTCTGACTGGGAACGCACATAACAGGTCTTAGGCATTTAAGGTGTATGAAGAATATTTTGGGGGAAACCCCGGTTTACCCCTATTGGAAAAAGGGCCCCCCCCCTTTGAAGCACCAGCTAAACCGAAAGGGGGCCTCATTTATTTCCTAGGAACCTTTCAGGAGCCCTGGAGAAAACCCGCTATTAGTTTGGTGTTTTGGGGTTTTAGGAAATTGGCCCCAAGAAACCCCCAGAAGCGAAGTGCAAAGCTTCCATGCATGTAAATGGTATGAAAGTAAAATTTAAAACCAAAATGCTTAAGTAACGTACCATAAGTAAAGCCTGTCAAGACTTCAGCTGCTACTGTCTCTGTGTTCCTTCTTCCCCTGGACATACTGCATCTCCAAGCATACCTCCACTGGTAGACCTCAACCACCATCATTCTCACACTGGCACCTCTTTACATAGTCACTTAGGCATTGGTCTGCAACTTGCGGACCTGCACCTGTTTTTCAGGAAATCCCCAAAAAATCAACTTGAGTTAACCAAACCACTGGAAATGTTTTTTTTGGGAAAACTATAAATTAGGGGAAATTAACCATGGTTAACAAAGGGTTAAAGGGAACACTTTACTACACAATGCAGGACTTGGAAAAAAAAATAACAAAAAAAAGATTTGGGTGGGAAAACCCAAAATGTAAGGGCCGGCCACCCCAAAAACTTTCCAAAATCTATGATGACAAGAATAAAAAGAAAAGGGAAAAATTAGCGGAATATGACAAAAGCACAGATAATAATAATTTTAAAAAAAAAGGGAGGAAAAAATAAAGGAAAAATGTTTTAAACTGAAATGCTTTTAGAGAACAGTTTGGGAAAAGGGTTAGAGGAAATTTAAACAATGAAACCCGTTTAAAGCTTTTTTAGACTTTCCCCGGGCTCACAATTTTTCATCAAAAATTTTCCCCCACACTGAAGAAAACCCATCAGCCTGGGGACACACAAATTTTCACAAAAACTTTATGCTAGAAAAACTTTTTGGAAGGTTTATGTTTTCACATAAATGGGGAAAAATCTTTTCAAGGGGGCTTTAGCACAGTTTCAAAACAAAATTTAGGTTTTTTGCTTTAAATTAAAATAAACGCTTTTCTTTAGAAGTTTTTTTTTAAGTTCGATTACTGAATCATAATTAAAGAAAAAATAAATAACAGATATCATATAGTGTTTATGTGGAAATTTAATATACACCAAATTTTAAAATTGGGAGTTTTTTACGTTTGGGTTACAGAGGGAAATCGGTTTAATTTTGCATTTAAAAAACTATGCATTTTTCTGCCTCTTGACACCCTAAAAAAGAAAAATGGGAACAAAAAAAGCTTTTAAAATTTTCAAAAAGGAAAAAAAAAAAGTAAATGTCATTTAAAACGGGTTTTCAAATGGTTGCCCTTTGGGAAAATTAAGGGGGTTTTCTAAAAATTTTAAAAACCTCCCAAACCAACCCCCCCAAGGGGCCCTTTTTTAGAAAAATTTAAAAAGACACAAAAATCCCTTTACCCAAAAAAACTTTCGGTTTTCAAAAGGGCCATCGGGAAAACACCACCCATACAAACAACTTGAAAATAGAATAGGTCCAGCGTCTCCAAAGGATAAAATCCAATTTATTAGGAATGCACAGGTAAGAAAACGACATACAAGACAGAGGAATCTGACGCATTTCAGGCCATAACACAAAGGCCCTTAGTCATAGTAAGTTAAAACCACGAAACACAAACAATTAAATAATATCAATTAGCAGTGAAACTCATCACCCCTGTGTGTGTGCACAAAGTAGCTAAGAGCAGACAGGAAGCAAGACAAATGTTGATCAAGAATATTGAACATAAAAAATATAATGTATCAGTATTGTAATATCAAATCCTGCCTATTGTTTAGTCCATATGGTTGCCTAGTACTGAGGGTAAATATCCAGCATCAGTTTTAAAGTTTACATTTATGATCTCCCCCACACACTAGGGCATTAACCTTCTCAACACCCTGCACTTGTAAAGAATCTGTTCGACCTGTATGAGTTTGTTAAAAATGTCGGGCAACCTTCAGACACATTGCGGGAATCTGAATGAGAACTATCGGTAATATGTCTCCTAATTGTTTCTTTTTTTACATGTAGTACACCCAACATACTGAATTCGGCAGGTCATACAGGAAATTAGATAGATCACATAATGTATGTTGCAGTTAATGTATTGTTTTATATTATATGAACATATTATTTGTAAAATACAGGCAGTCCCGGAGTTACGAATGGGATAGGGACTGTGGGTTTGTAACTCCAGCACAAAAGTTTTTTTTTTTTTTTTTTCCCGTGTCGGATAGTGCATGGAAGAGGTTTTACATTTGTTTTGCTGTCTGTGCCTTTGCTGCTGTGGCATGCTGGCACTTTTCATTCCACAGCTATGATCTGCTGTGGAACATAGAACTACAAGCGTCAGCATGCCCCATAAGTCTCCGTTTGTAAGTCAAGGACTGCCTGTATGTAAAATATATAGACCGAACGATCACACTGAAATAAACACACTTGTGAGAACCACGTTTATATATGCCTTTTTGGTAAAGCCAAACTGGCTGTAAAAAAAAAAAACTGGGTGATGAAAGACAGTTAAACCCCTATGAAAAAAACTTAGACAAGGTCTAAAGACAAAAAAGTAGATATTTTTTAAAAATTGCTGTGACTGAAGCAAATTCTGCACTATATGAGGTTAAAAAAGTATTCGGACCCTTGATAGATTTATTCTTTGTCTTATTTTTTGGATTGAATGTTATTAAGGATTTTTGATCTTGATTTAGTGACATTACCTGTGCATTCCTAATAAATTGGAGTAAATCTTCTGAAGATGCTGGACCTAATCTGTTTAATAGAAAATTAACCCATACTTACCTCTGCCATCACCACTGTTTCAGCGTTCCCAGGGCTCCAGTGTTCTTCCACTGGTAACTGCCCCCCAATCACTGACCTCTGTGGTCACATACTGTACATAGACATATGACTGCTGAGGCCAGAGATTGGCTGCTTCATGACATCACCAGTGAGGGACCAAAGGGAAGCACTGGAGCTCTGGCAGTGCTGGATCAGTGATGATGGGAGAGGTAGGTATTTCATTAATTTTCTATTTTAGCACAGTGGGAGGTGGTAGGGATGTTTCTAAAAGTCTTAAAAAACTCCTTTAAGTTTCCTGCTTTGATGCAGAACATCTCCAGTTAACTGATAATTATCACACCCAATGTGATACATGTTCAGAGTTTGCAGTATTACGAGAGTTTAAAGGGGTTTTTCAAGCTCAAATCTTTACAGATGGCAGACTTCTTATTTAGTACAAAACCTTTTATTCCACAATAGTACACAGTCCAACATTCACGGACATATGGTAAAATCATCAATACAAATAGAAGGTAAGTGAGTGGTATACTTATTTTTAGAAGATTTTCAGCACAACAGCTTCTGATGTATTCAATTTCCTTAGCTAGGATAGCCCAGAGACACCAGACCTAGAGCGAGCTGCACACTCGGAGGGACGTTTCGGAGGACACGCCCCCTTTGTCAAGCATGCGTAGTGTATGCTTCCTATTGTTTAAATACCACATCTCAAGTATTAAAAACAAAACATAAAAGCAAACAGTTACCAGAGATTCTAAAAACACCTTCAGGCTATAAACTTCATTAAGGCCTTTTGGAGCTAGCGATTGCATTTTGCTAATCCAAAAAGCTTCCCGTTGTAGCAATCGGGTTTTAACCCCTTCTGGATCTTTACTTTCGATATGCTCCAACACACACCAACGGAGTTCGCTTACTCCATGATTTGCCTCACAAATTAAAACTCGATTGCTACAATGGAAATCTGTAAAGATTTGTCTACTGATTGGAGCCGAGGAGGCGGCTCATATGGAGACTTACCAAGTGGTATACGCTACAGAGTTGGTTATTAAAGACTGAAACTACATGTTTTACAAGCTCAGCCATTTATGGCTTTTTGATACATCATAAATGTGTGATAGGTGCAGGTTCCACCTCTGGAATCTCAATAATGTGCCCCAAAAGCCTCAGTTGAGAACATAGAGCAGGTTAGAACTGTTTCACTGTTTTCAATTGGAAATACGGATAAAGCGGAAATTATGGCGAAGATGCTACTAGCCATGGATGCATCAAGGAGAGCTAAATTAACCCTACAAATGCCTGAAATCCCTTACCCCTGCATAGTTAGGGTTACGGTTACAGTTCTAGATGATTTTTTGCAATCTTTGATTTGGGCGGACATGTATCTAATTGCCCAAATAATATTTGACTCTGAATCTGAAGCACAATAATCCTGTTGAAAAGTGACAAATTACATTCTAGACCAGAAATATACTCACCTGTTCTTAATACCGAAAAAAGTTTTGTACAAATTCTATTGTTAATGAAATACGATTTAGATAACAAAATTATTTTTAATGTCATGACTGATCAACTTTATACATATATTCTGTACAGTATGCTGTACAGAATTTATAAGGCTGGCATTACACATTGCATTAATACATTCAGCAAAATCACATCCATTTTCAGAAACACATGCCTTTTCTTTCCATGCAGATGGTTTTGTGATCAACTAACTTGGACCACAGGTGAAATTTCAAATGCATGCAATTTTTAAAAAAAAGGCATGCAATTAGTTTTAATTTTTTTTTATTTTTATTATTTGTGTTTTTGGTGCAGTTAAAAAGCACAACAACAACACTAGGGACGACACGTATGAACGGGCTTTACGCCTGTTTTCTGGCGTAACCTGCGCCTCACCGGCCCGAATCCCCTGTTGGACGCAGGGATGCGGTGTTAGGCGCAGCGTTCGCCACCCTCAGCTGCGCCCTGCATGAAGGGGCGGCCAATGGGCGCAGTGTGGGCCGCGGGTGTTTTTTGGCGTTCCCGGGGCGGGACGCGGGGGCGCTCGAAAAACTCGAGGCATGTACGATCGCGAGTCGGCAAAGTGCGGCGCACTGCAGCGCTCGGCAGCTCCGACAGGCAGACCTGATTGATTCGGGTTTAAATGCGCCGGCGAAGGCGAAGTGAAGCGAGAACGGAACATGCGAGGAAGCAGATAGAAGATCGCAACAGAAATCTTGGCTCTCAGCTCCGTGCAGCAGGAGTATGATTCCGAAAAAATCGCCTTTATAAAGGCGTAAAAGATTATCAAACAAAGAGCTCAAATCTCAAAAATAAAAAATAAATTAAAAAAAACACTTTCCAAAAATCTAGAACGGTGCAACATCAAGAATTAGGATATTGGAAATTGCCGGGGAAAATCCCAGTAATTCAAATTCTGAAAGCTATTTCATTGGTCGGCATAAAAGCCAATCAGAATAGGAGCGACAGTGAACCATTAAAACTATGGGAACTATTGACCAATCAAAATCAAAAGGAGGGACAGTTAAAATACAGAAAAATACAGAAAAGAGCTGATTGGTTGAGCTAGTGGGGCTTTGGCTATCTGGCCATCAGAATTGGAAGCGACAGGGACCCATTCAAAACTTATGGAGAAATATAGACCAATCAAAATCAAAGCGGGACAGTTAAAAAATACAGTAAAATACAGAAAAGAGCTGAATTGGTTGAACTAGCGGGGGCTTGGCTTATCCCGCCAATCAGAGCGCGAGCTACTTGTCCCATTGTAGTCTATGAGAGATCGGGCAATGCAATCTCGGCTCTCAGGTGTGGCGGCATGGAGTATGATTAAAAAAATAATTTTTATTAAGTAAAATATTCTCTGAAAAAGAGCTAAAACCTTCTATAAACATAAATCAATGAAATCCCTAACACCGCGTGTGTCACCGTCACCGGCGCTACATCAGGAATTGCAATATAGAGAATTGCCAGGAAATACAGTAATTCAAATTCTGTAAGCTCTTCTGATTGGTGGTTTTCCATCCAATCAGATAGGAGCGACAGTTGAACCATTAAAACCTATGGAGAACTATTGACCAATCAAAATCAAAGGGGGGACAGTTCAAAATACAGTAAAAAATCGAAAAGAGCTGATTGGCTGATCTAGAAGGGGCTTGGCTATCCCAGCAATAGGGAAAGCGAGCTATTCTCCCATTGTAGTCTATGGAGAGATCGGCGCATGCAATCTCGGTTTCTCAGTGCCGTGGGCAAAGGAGTATGAATAAAAAATCTTTTTTTTTAAGTGTAAAACATTATCAGATAAAGAGCTGATACCTTCTCTAAAAATAATTAAAACCAAAACGCGTTTGTCGCCGAGACCGGCACTAACATCGGGAATTTGGGATATAGGAAATTGCCGGGAAATTACAGTAATTCAAATTCTGTACGCTCTTTTCATTGGTCGGCAAAAAACCAGCCAATCAGAATAGGAGCGGGCAGTTCCCCTTCTAACCTAATGGGGGAGTATTGACCAATCAGAATAGGAGCGACAGGGACCCATTATAACCTATGGAGAAATATAGAAACCCAAACATATTCAAAGGCGGGACAGTTCAAAATACAGTAAAAATGCAGGGGAAAAAAGCTGATTGGTTTAGCTAGCGGGGGCTTGGCTTTTCCGACCCAATCAAGAGAGCGAGCTACTTTCTCATAGAGTTCTATGGGAAAAAAAAAATGCAGAGCGAGCTCTGTTTGTGATTGGCTAACTTAAAAGAGGCGTAGTTATTTGGACCAATGGGAGAGCGAGCGACGCTCTTATGGGTTTTCTAATGCAATCTGGAATAAAACTGTACATGGCCAAAATCAAATGATAAGACTCCAGAAGTTGTACCAATGTGTACATAAAATTATCAATAATATGGGGGTAACGAACAAAAAAATATTAATTCAATAAAATCCTGTTTATTTCTTTATTTTCATTAGCCAAGGATCAATAGTATGGGTGTAACAAAAATAAAGAAATAAACATGATTTTATTGAATTAATATTTTTTTTCCTTACCCCCATATTATTGATCATTTTATATACAGATCGGTACAACGTCGGGAGTATTATCATTTGATTTCGGCCATGTACAGTTTTATTCCAGATTGCATTAGAAAACCCATAAGACCGTCGCTCGCTCTCCCATTGGTCCAAATAACCGCGCCTCTTTTAAGTTAGCCAATCACAAACAAAGCTCGCTCTGCATTTCTTTTCCCCATTGAACTCTATGAGAAAGTAGCTCGCGCTGTGATTGGTCGGGATAGCCAAGCCCCCGCTAGCTCAACCAATCAGCTCTTTTCTGCATTTTTACTGTATTTTGAACTATCCCACCTTTGATTTTGATTGGTCTATATTTCTCCATAGGTGGAGATGGGCAAATTGATTCTAACGAAGTGGAGTTCGTTTAGAATTTCAGGAAAACTTCGGTTCTGAACAAAGTCGAACTTTGGGGTACTTCGGGTGAACGAAGTGTGCTTTTCAATGATAAAATGGCTGCGAGCACATGGCGTTACATGGGGCAAAGAACTCGGGGAGGAAGAAGGGCTAGCCTGCATACATGGGCAGAGGAAAAGAAGCCAAAACGAAAACCGGGTGGGATTCGGACGTTTTACCGCACTATATAATTTCCGCCGCCACCTGGGGGGGGGTCCCCAAAACCCCCCACTGTTCTGAACCCGGGAAGGTGCGCCGCGGCTTTATTTCTCTTTCTGAAAACTTATTTTTTTACAGCGATTTTTGTGGGGTGCTAAGTTGTCTCAGAGCTGGGTTCCTTTAAAAGGGTTTTATTTCTGATTTTTTTGGGTATTGGATCCCGAAATCCATTTTGTGTCCACTGCAACGCATATACATTTAAATCCTATCTGCTCACAGAAAAATTTAATATCCAAGGGGGATTTTAAAAAACCGTTCCTGTTTTATTCATTTAAAGAAAAAAAGGTTTAAAATACAAATACCCCTTTATTTTTTGGGTGCACAATTTTTTTGGCGCAAATTTTTAAACCCCGGGGTTAATTAAGCGTTGTTTTTCCCGCGTGGTTTACTCCAAAAAAAACCTCTTTTTTACCCCCCAAAATATAAAAAATTTTTTCCCGTAGCCTAATTCACAAGCGAAGGGGTTTAAAAAAAAATTTTTTAAACTTTGTTTTTGTAGCGTAAAAAAAAAACGGCATTTTAAAAAACCCCTAGAAAAGCTAGTATTTGTGGTGGCTCAATTCCCTTTTCCCCAATTTACATCCAAGGGGGTTTAAAAAAAATATTTTTCGCAGTTCCTCAGTGAAAAAACTTTTTTTTTTTCACCGCCCCAGAAAAATTTTTTAGCCCTAAAATTTATATCCGAAGGTTAATTAAGCCTTTTCAATTTAGTAAAAATTTCACAGAGTTTTTAAATTTGGGACATACAATTTAATTTTTTCCCGCCCCTTTGTGGAGCGCAAAAATTTTTATCCAAGGGTTTAAACCCCAAACTTGTTCAAAATGGGTTTATTTGGGGGTTTAAATACACGGTGAAAATTTATCATATACAGAAAATCTTCAAACAGTGTTTTGTACATTTTAGAACAAACAAATATTTTCAGACAGAGAGGTGGCAAAGGGTCGCACCTCGAGTGGCAGTGGCACAAACATTCTGGAACAGGGCCCGGGCGCAGCACAGCCCAAAGGGGGGGGGTCACAGCAGGGGTCACCGGTTTAGGGGAGAAAATGCCGCTGTCATCCAAACGGCCGTGTTCTGTTTTTAGCAACCCAAAAGGGGGCTTGATTTTTTGACTAGGTATTTTCCCCTTCCTCCCGATGACATCTGACAACCCCACCAAGAGTCCCTTTTTAAAGTCAAAACACAACCCTAATTGGCATGGCACGGGGGGGCCCGCGGCCCTCATCTTCCCCCCCCCCCCCCCCCCGCCCCCCTTTTCCCCTCCGGTTCCCCCAGCCCAAAAGATCTACATGGGTCTGGGCTCCCGCGCCCCTATATACCCAGGAAAAAAAATTAGGAGGGCAAATCAAACAATTTCTTGGCAGCGAAGAAATGGGGGCCCAAAATTTCCCCCGGGTTCTTTCAGTTTTGGCGGCAAAAATATAAAATGTTGAAGGGGGCATGGGAGGGCATTTTTTGTGAGGGGGCAGCCTCGGCATAACCCCAAAACCGGTGATGAGGGAAACAGTGCGATGAAACACGAAAGATGATGATGTTTTTCCCCCCCGCCTTGGGAGCCGGGGGGAAAACCCAAAGGGGTTCATCAACGCAGGAGAAAAAGGGGGGCAGCTTGCGCCAGGGAGCGGCGCAGCCCCGCAAGTTTGGGTGTGGGCCCCTGGGGTCAGGCAGGGGTAGCAGCAGTGCGAGGGGCGGGAGCCAAGCGGCCAGGGGTTTGAAAACCCCCTCCCCAGGGCCCAAAAAGTAGCCCGGGACAGGGGCTTTAGCGAGGCGCGCGGTAGTGTCCCTTGTGGAGCCCTTGGCAGAAAAAACCCCTACCCCCCGGGGGAAAATTTTTTGCTAAACACCGGGGGGAGCCGGGAAAATTTGGGGATATGTGGAATCTTGTGGGGGAAAGTGAAGCGGGCCAGGGGGCTAACAGTGGGACCACGGCCCTGCGTCCAAAACATTTCAGCGTCAACCCTCCGGGGGGGCCGGGAGAAAAAAGTTTTCCAGATGTGGTGGTCCAACCTGCCGTGCAGCAGCAGCACGGCCAGTGGCACGGGACCATTGCAGCCAGGGCAAGGGTCCACCACCTCTGTTTGGGGGGGAGCTGTTTTTTCTTTGACATCATCTCCCGGCCAAAATGCTCCTGCCCCCCCGCTATCAAGGGGCCACATTTATTCAGCGGGCGATTGCAAAGAGACAACAGTATTTCGTCCCAAACCCTCCAAAGGTGCAGCAGCTGACCGTGCCCCCCCTTTTTTTTTTTTTTCCAAGTTGTTGGTACTGCAGTCCCCCCCCCTTTCCAAATTGGGGGACTTGCACCCTTCAGAAAAACTAATGGGAATTTTGCGAGCCGAGAAAGGAGAGTTCCAAGCCGTAATTTCTTTTCCAAAAATGCAGGACCAGCACTTCCAAAAAAAACGTGAACAGAAAGTGGGGCCCGTCCCCTTTGGGTTTTTCGGGGTTTTTTCCCCCAAGGGGCCCCGCAGGGCGGACGTCTTTAGCTGTAAAACGGTCGGGGGCCCGTACATATCCCACGGGCCCCCCTTGGTAATGTGTTCCCCGCCCAGGGGACACCAAAAACTTGGACGGGGAAAGCCGCTTTCCCCCCCCACGTTGTCAAAAGTTGGGGTCCTGCGCCAATGGGCCCCTCCCCCTCCTCCACCACCACCACCATTAAACCTCCCCAAATACTGCTCCATCATTTCCCCATGTGTAGGGCACAGGCCCTTTTCACGCAGTTTACACCTGGGTTTCCTCGGGGAAGAAGTCACACAGGGGAGGGAAACCCCCCGTCATGCAGCAAGAAATTTGTTTTGTGGCTTTTTTCTGGGGCCAACTTCAAAAATTTGGGAAACCATGGTGATGGGGCAATGGGGGGAAAATGGTGGTCCCCGCTGCACCGAAGAGGGATGGTCCATGCGCCCTGCTGGCGCCCCTTGTTCAATCTGGTTGTGAAAAAGGGGTTCCCGAAATCTTCCACAGATCTTCAGAAAATTCTGAAAATGGCCAGGAAACTGTGCAGGCACTTTATCCATTCGAAAAAAAGGGAGGAACACCCCCCTCGATTGCGCGGCAGAACGGGCCCCCCCCCAAAAACACTTTTATAAAGCGGTGTTTCCACCCGTTGGAAATTTCCCGCCTGCACATGTTGGAAACCCAAATGTATGAACAAGAAAGGCCATTTAAGATTTTTTTTATGAACCAGGCCCGGGCAGGAATTTCTCCCCTGTGTAACTTTGATGTCAGCCATGGCAAGCTCATGCGTGACACCTGCCCTTTGTTGAGGGCCCTTTCCCAGGAGGCCACGGGTTTTTTGCATCGCCCCGGGCCCACAAAGGGTGAATAACGTTTTTTCCCCTGCTTCATGTCCCGGAAAAAAGATGCTGAAAAATCGGGTTTGGGAAGGGGGCTGGAGATGTGGGAAATACCTCCGCGGGACATGGCCGTTTTGGGGGCCCGAAATGGAAGGAGGATTTAGGACTTTTGGGGCCGAAGGGAATTTTCCCGGTGAAATGGTGGATTTTTAAACCCAGGTTTAAAAAGAGAGGAGGGGGGCAGGAGCGCGGGGGAGGTAGATGGAGTGAGGAAGACGAGGGAGATGAACCCGCAAGCACCGTGGGGAGATAAAATGGGGATGGAGGCAGGGAGCCCCTCGGAGTCACTTGTTTCAAAAGGCCCCCAATGCTGTTTTTCCTGGCTAGTTTAAAGCCGAATAGTCAACATCTGGCAGAGGGAAAACTTCTGGCTCCCCCAACCCCATTGGAACCCCCGCTACCCGGTCCAAAAAAAGGAGCTTTTTCCCAGCAAATTTAGAGGGAGGACAAATTAAATACTATAGGGGAAAAAATTCCGAAAACAGTTGACCGCTGCCCATTGCGGAAACGTTCCCTTTCCCTTTACGGGGACCTGGGGGTTCCCCCGTGCTGACCCCAAATACGCGCCTTGCTGGGGGGAAAGGGGGGGGGGTGGAGCCAATTAAACCAAACCCATCCCGCCCCAACCTTAAAACTGGATTTACTGATGGGCACTTCCTTCACCCGCCAAATGGGGGAGGGTAGGGCGCCAAACAGCACCGGACCTGGGCAGTCCCCCGAACCAAAAAGGTTGTGGGGTACTTACAGCACTTTTGCCCACCCCAGTTAAAGATCCGCTGGACACTGGCCCGCCAAATTGGATGTGTGGGCCCCAAATTGCCGAGGTTTTTTTTTTTTTTAGTGGAGAAGCTGCCTGCCCGGGCCCTTTGTGTGGCATCAGAGCGGGTCTTCAAATGCGGGGGGGGCCCCGTTTCCCCCAAAGGGGAACCCCCCTTGTCCACGGGGAAAGTGGAATGACTGAAAATTTGCAAATGAATCAGGCTTTGGGTTGGCCAGGAATTTCCCAAACACACCAAAGCCTTAAAAAGGGGTCATCTTGGGTTTTAAAATACCTGCCTCAGCCAATAATTTTGATGGGGGCCACCCGCCTGATGCCACAAATTTTGCTGAAGTTTCCCCATTGCCTACCACCATCTTTTTCCAAAGGGGCTGGTTTTGCCACCCACCTCAACACTCTGTCATTGTGCCACCTCCCCGGGCCCCAAAGTGTTGCCCCCTTTCCCCCGTCACCCTCAAAACTTGTCATTGTGCCACTCTGTGGCCTACTCCTTTTTTTGCCCCTCCAGAATTCATTGTGCCACTGTCTGACCTCAAAGCTGCTGCTGGGGGCTGCTGCCATTGAATTTCCCCACGTGTCATTTTTGCCACTGTCTGACCCCCATTGCGCTGCCGTGGGCCCCCCAAATCCTGTCCCTTGTGCCCACTTGTGGCCCCACTCCCAAATTTTTGCCACCTCCGAATGTGTTGTGCCACGGGCCCGTCTCATGCTGTGCCAAACCCGGGCCCCCCACACTGGGGTTATTGTGCCACTTTGGGCCCACAAATGTTTTTTGCCCCCTCCAAAAAACATTGTGGGCCCCTGTCTGACCTCATGTGCTGCTGTGGCTGCTGGGCCCTGAAACCCCCCACTGTGTAAATTTTCCACTGTTCTGAACCCCATGCTGCTGCTGCCATGCCTCCACTCTCTGTATTGTGCCACTTCTGTGGCCTACACCTGTTTTGCCACCTCCAGATGTCATTGTGCCCTGTCTGACCTCATGCTGCTGCTGCGTGCCTCCGCCTATCATGTGCCTCTGTGGCCTCTCCTGTTTTGCCACCTCCAGAAAGTCATTGTGCCACTGTTGACCTAGCTGCTGTGGCTGCCGCTTCACCTCACACTCTGCACTAATGTTCACCTAGCTCTAGCTTGTTTTTTTCAGCTTTGCTGCATGACTTTATCAGGCACATTCCGCTTGATTTTGGTCGTTTTGCCCTCAAGTGCCAGGAATTTTTTATGAAGCGATTCTAAGGCGGCGGCACATGTGCGTGTATACTAAAACACACATTGTATGAAGACCAAACAAGCTCCCTGCATATTTAAGCATGGCACAACGTTACCACCTGCAGGATCTGTGCAGCCTGGAAATTTGTCGGAAAATTCGGCGAAGTGACGAATCCAATTTTGAAAATTCGCCATTCTATCCAAGGTTATAATGGGTGCCTGTCGCTCTCATATTCTGATTGGTCGCTACCTCCAATAGTTAGATGCTTCACTGTGCTCTGCTATTCTGATTATCCTCATGCATTCGTGGTACACCTGTTTTCGCAACCTCAGAATGTCATTTGCATGTTGAACCTATGCTGCTGTGTGGCTGCTGCCGTGAAAACGTTTCATTGTGCCAGACTGCTGACTCATTCAAGCTGCTGCCATGCCCTCACTCTCTGTCATCTGTGCACTCTGGGCCTACACCGTTTTGCCACTCCCAGAATGTCATTGTGCCTGTCTGACTCATGTGCTGTGGCTGCCGCGTCATCACACTCTGTCACTATGTTGTCCACTGGCTCAGCTTGTTTTTTTTCCAGCTTTCGCTGAGCATGACTTTATGGCTACATTCGCTTGAGTTATGGTAGTTTGCTCTAAGTGCTCCAGGAATTTTATAGTGAAGCGATACTAAGAGCGGCGCAGTCATAGTTGTTCTAACACATACATGTATGAAGACTAAACTCAATCCTGCATATTTAAGCACTGGCACAACGTTTCACAGAACCCTGCAGTATCTGTGTAGCTGAAATAGCGATTTTTTATACGCGATTCGTGCAAGTAATTCGGGACCGAAACAAATTTTGTGAAATTCGCGAAAGTGTACGGAATCCAATTTTGAGGAAATTCGCATCTCTATCCATAGTATATGGGTGCCTGTCGCCTATTCTGATTGGTCAATATCTCATAGGTGAATGGTTCATATAGCTCCTATTCTGATTGGCTGGTTTATGACGACCAATGAGAAGAGCTTAAACAATTTGAATTACTGTATTTCCCGGCAATTCTCTATATCGCAATTCCTCGGCGACAAATGCGTTGTTCAGGATTTAATTGATTTATGTTTATAGAAGGTTTCAGCTCTTTTTCAGATAATATTTTACACTTAATAAAAATGTTTTTTTTTTTATCATACTCCATGCCGCACGGAGCCGAGAGCCGAGATTGCATTGCCCCGATCTCTCCGTAGACTACAATGGGACAAGTAGCTCGCGCTGTGATTGGCCGGGATTGCCAAGCCCCCCGCTAGTTCAACCAATCAGCTCTTTTCTGCATTTTCTCTGTATTTTGAACTGTTCCCGCCTTTGATTTTGATTGGTCAATACTTCTCCATAGGTTATAATGGGTCCCTGTGCTCCTATTCTGAGGGTTTGGGTTTTTTTGCCGACCTGAGAAAAGCTTAAAAAATTTTAAATTTATTGTATTTCCCGGCAATTTAAAATACCCAAAAATTCCCGTTAGGGGGCCGTCTGGTTTTTGGGAAAAGTGATTTTATCATGTTTTTTTTTTAGTGGGGTTTGAGTCTTTTTCTGATAATGTTTGACCCCTTTAAAAAACCGATTTTTGATTTACCCCGCCGGACATTTTTTATGTTTTGCTGTTTTCCACCTGCTCGAATGGGTAATGTGGGCGCAGTCCCCCCAAAAACCCCCCCACTGGGGGCGCGGTGATTTTTCCCCGAATGTATGGTGCACCCCTTGGGACGGCGAAATATTGGCGCGCCCCGCACTGCGCAAAGTCCCCCACTGGGCCCCCCACACTGGGGGGCGGGCGATTTACATGATAGTATGAGGCACTACCTCGGGCGGCAATTTAGGCTCATCGCCGAAAATGCCCCCTCACACCTGGCGGGGGCGGACTTAATGAAATGTATGTGCGCCCCACGCCGACATAGTCAGGCGCAAATTCACAAAAAATGGCGAAAAGGTGTGCCTGGTGGGAGCTTCTCATGGGGCCCCTAGGTGTGAACCCCCACCCTAAAATGCCCCAAGAATTGGTTTCCATTTGCTTTGCCGTTTTTTTTTCAGTAAAAAAGGTGGAGTTGTTTTGGATTTTGCATTGCTATTTTCATTTTATTATGATCTTTTTTTTTTTTTTTTTTTATGGTATTATATAAAAATTTTTTAGGTTTTTTCTTTAGTTCATGAAGCATTCATTATTGATTACATAATGTTGTTAATGAGTGACTTCATGGTGTATTTGCCTTTTGTAAGGTGGGGTGCTGCTTTTATTCCTAAATTATTATAATAAAATTTTGCTATCACAAACATTTATAAGCCCAGTTAAACATCTTCTGTTATAGTTTTATAATTTCATAGCATTTTTCTTGTTTAGATAGATACTGGTTCTTCAACATCGCCTTGTAATTACATACACAACAGTTATATTTTTAAAATTTGCACTTTTCAGCAAAAAACATTCTTCTGAATGTTTATTGATTAGTTAACCTTATTAATGCGTGTCAGAATGATGTGTAATTTACTGAAAGATCTAATTTTATTAGGTGGGGAATGAACACATATTTAAATGACAAGCAATATCTTGGTTCCTGATTTTAATTTGATTTTATTAATCTATCACAGCTAACATTAAACACTTGCTAGCAATGTGAGAGTCAGATAAAATGCAGTTCAGTGGGAAAGGGGGTAAGGAAAATTTTATTAAACTTTTTTTTTGATGCCTTTAATGGGTTTTCTCACAAAAAGATTAGTTTTAACATGTAGGTAAGGGAAATGAGCTATTATAATACATTGTGCTTTGATTTTGATTTGTTCAGGAGAAAGGGATTTTTATTCTGCTAGTATACCAAAATTTTCTTGGCTACCCCCACCCCTCTCTGCTCTTTCTCTTATCTGATTGCTCCAAGCTGCTGTCAGTCAATAGACCATGATGAGTTATTCCCTGCTGAGTCTTATCTCTAGCACAGGAGCTTCTTTACTTAAGAAAATTACATTTTAACCTTTAGAGCTCTGTAGCCTTGTGCAGTACAGATTATAAACCTCCTGCACTCTTGTCACTGTAACGGAAATAGCTAGGAATAGCAGAACTGATATGCCAATCGCCGCTATAGAACCACCCACAGCCTAAACAGGAAGTGCAAGTCAAAAACGGTTGCAGCGTTGGAACATGGGAAAAACCCCCCCTTTAAAAAAAAATTTACGCTGAAGTGACAAATTTTTAGTTAAAATCCACTAATATTCTGTAAATGGTCATTGCCATGACCACAGAGTATGTCCTCTGTAAACAGACTCTAAGACTGTTGTGTGGGGTTTTTGGAGTTGGTGGAACAGAAGGGACAATGTGAGGCATCCATGCCTATCTTCAGTCTCTTTAAGGCTGGGTTCATAAGTTGTAGTCATGCCCCATTAGGTCACTGGACCGGGACTCGATGGAGCCTGAAATATTTTAAATTTTACAGTCCTGAGGCCTAGGGGTCCTCAGCACTGTCTTAAGCAAGCACAGTGATATACGGATTTATTAAAATTTATTTTATAGCAATAATCTAACAGCATAACAAAACTTGAAATATAAGTACAGTATATAAAACGTAAAAATAATGAAACTTTCATTGGTTATAAAGAAATGCAACAAAAATTATGTTCATAGCCCAACAAATAAAGTTACAGCCAAATTTAAAAATTAAAAAAATTGGTCTGTTCCCGAAAACTCAAAATACCCTGGGCCCTTTAAACCCTTTAAAAAAAATCCTCTGGTCCATGGGGGTGTGTCCATTGAGCACCTGAATTTCCTCTCTAATTATAAAAAATAAACCGTGTTTTTAAAAGCAAATGGTGCTCCCCCCAACCACCCCCATACCAGATGTAGACTTGGAGAACATTTGCAGCCACAGACACTTTCCAGTCCAATATGTTTGCTATAATTTTTTTCCACTTTTAATCTTACTAAAATATTCAGGCAGACAAAGAAATATTTACAACCTTTTCTATTCAAACATTTTGTCATGAATGTTTAATAAGCCAGTAAGAGGAACTAACGTACCTGGTATTGGATAACAAAGGGCAAAGAGAAAGGGCTGGGGTTTTTTGCTCTTAAGAAAATTTTTAAAATTAAAAGGATTAACTACGCGTTTTTCCCCGTTTTAAAAACCTACTTTATTTTCTGTATATTTTAAATAAGGGGTTTGGTTAATAAAGAAGTCCTCTGTTTCATTTTTTAACCTGAGTAAAAAGATACTAAATGAG